>CAWUQG010000004.1:0-21176 GCA_963924545.1 Pogonocherus hispidulus
CTGAATTTTTTAAAATCTGAAATACTGTAGTTTAGTACTGGTCTTCTGAACTACCCAACCAAGCATGAAAGTGTTAGAAACTCTTTTGGGGATTTTGTGAATTTTTTAAATTTAATTAATGACTGGGTAGTTTCATCCCCTGAGACTCTGAATTTTTTCAAATCTGAAATACTGTAGTTTCGTAATGGTCTTCTGAACTACCCAGCCAAACATGAAAGTGTTACAAACTTTTTTGTGGATTTTGTGAATTTTTTAAATTTTGTTAATGATTGGGTACTTTCTTCCCCTTAGACTCTGAATTTTTTAAAATCTGAAATACTGTAGTTTAGTACTGGTCTTCTGAACTACCCAACCAAGCATGAAAGTGTTAGAAACTCTTTTGGGGATTTTGTGAATTTTTTAAATTTAATTAATGACTGGGTAGTTTCATCCCCTGAGACTCTGAATTTTTTCAAATCTGAAATACTGTAGTTTCGTAATGGTCTTCTGAACTACCCAGCCAAACATGAAAGTGTTACAAACTTTTTTGTGGATTTTGTAAATTTTTTAAATTTTGTTAATGATTGGGTACTTTCAACCCCTTAGACTCTGAATTTTTTCAAATCTGAAATACTATAGTTCAGTACTGGTCTTCTGAACTACCCAACCAAGCATGAAAGTGTTAGAAATTTTTTTGTGGATTTTGTGAATTTTTTAAATTTAATTAATGACTGGGTAGTTTCATCACCTTAGACTCTGAATTTTTTCAAATCTGAAATACTGTAGTTTCGTAATGGTCTTCTGAACTACCCAGCCAAACATGAAAGTGTTAGAAACTTTTTTGTGGATTTTGTGAATTTTTTAAATTTTGTTAATGATTGGGTACTTTCTTCCCCTTAGACTCTGAATTTTTTAAAATCTGGAATACTGTAGTTTAGTACTGGTCTTCTGAATTACCCAACCAAGCATGAAAGTGTTAGAAACTCTTTTGGGGATTTTGTGAATTTTTAAATTTAATTAATGACTTGGTAGTTTCATCCCCTTAGACTCTGAATTTTTTCAAATCCGAAATTCTGTAGTTTCGTAATGGTCTTCTGAACTACCCAGCCAAACATGAAAGTGTTAGAAACTTTTTTGTGGATTTTGTGAATTTTTTAAATTTTGTTAATGATTGGGTACTTTCTTCCCCTTAGACTCTGAATTTTTTAAAATCTGGAATACTGTAGTTTAGTACTGGTCTTCTGAACTACCCAACCAAGCATGAAAGTGTTAGAAACTCTTTTGGGGATTTTGTGAATTTTTTAAATTTAATTAATGACTGGGTAGTTTCATCCCCTTAGACTCTGAATTTTTTCAAATCTGAAATACTGTAGTTTCGTAATGGTCTTCTGAACTACCCAGCCAAACATGAAAGTGTTACAAACTTTTTTGTGGATTTTGTGAATTTTTTAAATTTTGTTAATGATTAGGTACTTTCAATCCCTTAGACTCTGAATTTTTTCAAATCTGAAATACTATAGTTCAGTACTGGTCTTCTAAACTACCCAACCAAGCATGAAAGTGTTAGAAATTTTTTTGTGGATTTTGTGAATTTTTTAAATTTAATTAATGACTGGGTAGTTTCATCCCCTTAGACTCTGAATTTTTTCAAATCTGAAATACTGTAGTTTCGTAATGGTCTTCTGAACTACCCAGCCAAACATGAAAGTGTTAGAAACTTTTTTGCGGATTTTGTGAATTTTTTAAATTTTGTTAATGATTGGGTACTTTCTTCCCCTTAGACTCTGAATTTTTTAAAATCTGGAATACTGTAGTTTAGTACTGGTCTTCTGAATTACCCAACCAAGCATGAAAGTGTTAGAAACTCTTTTGGGGATTTTGTGAATTTTTTAAATTTAATTAATGACTGGGTAGTTTCATCCCCTTAGACTCTGAATTTTTGCAAATCTGAAATACTGTAGTTTCGTAATGGTCTTCTGAACTACCCAGCCAAACATGAAAGTGTTAGAAACTTTTTTGTGGATTTTGTGAATTTTTTAAATTTTGTTAATGATTGGGTACTTTCTTCCCCTTAGACTCTGAATTTTTTAAAATCTGAAATACTGTAGTTTAGTACTGGTCTTCTGAACTACCCAACCAAGCATGAAAGTGTTAGAAACTCTTTTGGGGATTTTGTGAATTTTTTAAATTTAATTAATGACTGGGTAGTTTCATCCCCTTAGACTCTGAATTTTTTCAAATCTGAATTACTGTAGTTTCGTAATGGTCTTCTGAACTACCCAGCCAAACATGAAAGTGTTACAAACTTTTTTGTGGATTTTGTGAATTTTTTAAATTTTGTTAATGATTGGGTACTTTCTTCCCCTTAGACTCTGAATTTTTTAAAATCTGAAATACTGTAGTTTAGTACTGGTCTTCTGAACTACCCAACCAAGCATGAAAGTGTTAGAAACTCTTTTGGGGATTTTGTGAATTTTTTAAATTTAATTAATGACTGGGTAGTTTCAACCCCTTAGACTCTGAATTTTTTCAAATCTGAAATACTGTAGTTTCGTAATGGTCTTCTGAACTACCCAGCCAAACATGAAAGTGTTAGAAACTTTTTTGTGGATTTTGTGAATTTTTTAAATTTTGTTAATGATTGGGTACTTTCTTCCCCTTAGACTCTGAATTTTTTAAAATCTGGAATACTGTAGTTTAGTACTGGTCTTCTGAACTACCCAACCAAGCATGAAAGTGTTAGAAACTCTTTTGGGGATTTTGTGAATTTTTAAATTTAATTAATGACTTGGTAGTTTCATCCCCTTAGACTCTGAATTTTTTCAAATCCGAAATTCTGTAGTTTCGTAATGGTCTTCTGAACTACCCAGCCAAACATGAAAGTGTTAGAAACTTTTTTGTGGATTTTGTGAATTTTTTAAATTTTGTTAATGATTGGGTACTTTCTTCCCCTTAGACTCTGAATTTTTTAAAATCTGAAATACTGTAGTTTAGTACTGGTCTTCTGAACTACCCAACCAAGCATGAAAGTGTTAGAAACTCTTTTGGGGATTTTGTGAATTTTTTAAATTTAATTAATGACTGGGTAGTTTCATCCCCTTAGACTCTGAATTTTTTCAAATCTGAAATACTGTAGTTTCGTAATGGTCTTCTGAACTACCCAGCCAAACATGAAAGTGTTACAAACTTTTTTGTGGATTTTGTGAATTTTTTAAATTTTGTTAATGATTGGGTACTTTCTTCCCCTTAGACTCTGAATTTTTTAAAATCTGAAATACTGTAGTTTAGTACTGGTCTTCTGAACTACCCAACCAAGCATGAAAGTGTTAGAAACTCTTTTGGGGATTTTGTGAATTTTTTAAATTTAATTAATGACTGGGTAGTTTCAACCCCTTAGACTCTGAATTTTTTAAAATCTGAAATACTGTAGTTTAGTACTGGTCTTCTGAACTACCCAACCAAGCATGAAAGTGTTAGAAACTCTTTTGGGGATTTTGTGAATTTTTAAATTTAATTAATGACTGGGTAGTTTCATCCCCTTAGACTCTGAATTTTTTCAAATCCGAAATTCTGTAGTTTCGTAATGGTCTTCTGAACTACCCAGCCAAACATGAAAGTGTTACAAACTTTTTTGTGGATTTTGTGAATTTTTTAAATTTTGTTAATGATTGGGTACTTTCTTCCCCTTAGACTCTGAATTTTTTAAAATCTGAAATACTGTAGTTTAGTACTGGTCTTCTGAACTACCCAACCAAGCATGAAAGTGTTAGAAACTCTTTTGGGGATTTTGTGAATTTTTTAAATTTAATTAATGACTGGGTAGTTTCATCCCCTTAGACTCTGAATTTTTTCAAATCCGAAATTCTGTAGTTTCGTAATGGTCTTCTGAACTACCCAGCCAAACATGAAAGTGTTAGAAACTTTTTTGTGGATTTTGTGAATTTTTTAAATTTTGTTAATGATTGGGTACTTTCTTCCCCTTAGACTCTGAATTTTTTAAAATCTGAAATACTGTAGTTTAGTACTGGTCTTCTGAACTACCCAACCAAGCATGAAAGTGTTAGAAACTCTTTTGGGGATTTTGTGAATTTTTTAAATTTAATTAATGACTGGGTAGTTTCATCCCCTTAGACTCTGAATTTTTTCAAATCTGAAATACTGTAGTTTCGTAATGGTCTTCTGAACTACCCAGCCAAACATGAAAGTGTTAGAAACTTTTTTGTGGATTTTGTGAATTTTTTAAATTTTGTTAATGATTGGGTACTTTCTTCCCCTTAGACTCTGAATTTTTTAAAATCTGGAATACTGTAGTTTAGTACTGGTCTTCTGAACTACCCAACCAAGCATGAAAGTGTTAGAAACTCTTTTGGGGATTTTGTGAATTTTTAAATTTAATTAATGACTGGGTAGTTTCATCCCCTTAGACTCTGAATTTTTTCAAATCCGAAATTCTGTAGTTTCGTAATGGTCTTCTGAACTACCCAGCCAAACATGAAAGTGTTACAAACTTTTTTGTGGATTTTGTGAATTTTTTAAATTTTGTTAATGATTGGGTACTTTCTTCCCCTTAGACTCTGAATTTTTTAAAATCTGAAATACTGTAGTTTAGTACTGGTCTTCTGAACTACCCAACCAAGCATGAAAGTGTTAGAAACTCTTTTGTGGATTTTGTGAATTTTTTAAATTTAATTAATGACTGGGTAGTTTCATCCCCTTAGACTCTGAATTTTTTCAAATCTGAAATACTGTAGTTTCGTAATGGTCTTCTGAACTACCCAGCCAAACATGAAAGTGTTAGAAACTTTTTTGCGGATTTTGTGAATTTTTTAAATTTTGTTAATGATTGGGTACTTTCTTCCCCTTAGACTCTGAATTTTTTAAAATCTGGAATACTGTAGTTTAGTACTGGTCTTCTGAATTACCCAACCAAGCATGAAAGTGTTAGAAACTCTTTTGGGGATTTTGTGAATTTTTTAAATTTAATTAATGACTGGGTAGTTTCATCCCCTTAGACTCTGAATTTTTGCAAATCTGAAATACTGTAGTTTCGTAATGGTCTTCTGAACTACCCAGCCAAACATGAAAGTGTTAGAAACTTTTTTGTGGATTTTGTGAATTTTTTAAATTTTGTTAATGATTGGGTACTTTCTTCCCCTTAGACTCTGAATTTTTTAAAATCTGAAATACTGTAGTTTAGTACTGGTCTTCTGAACTACCCAACCAAGCATGAAAGTGTTAGAAACTCTTTTGGGGATTTTGTGAATTTTTTAAATTTAATTAATGACTGGGTAGTTTCATCCCCTTAGACTCTGAATTTTTTCAAATCTGAATTACTGTAGTTTCGTAATGGTCTTCTGAACTACCCAGCCAAACATGAAAGTGTTACAAACTTTTTTGTGGATTTTGTGAATTTTTTAAATTTTGTTAATGATTGGGTACTTTCTTCCCCTTAGACTCTGAATTTTTTAAAATCTGAAATACTGTAGTTTAGTACTGGTCTTCTGAACTACCCAACCAAGCATGAAAGTGTTAGAAACTCTTTTGGGGATTTTGTGAATTTTTTAAATTTAATTAATGACTGGGTAGTTTCAACCCCTTAGACTCTGAATTTTTTCAAATCTGAAATACTGTAGTTTCGTAATGGTCTTCTGAACTACCCAGCCAAACATGAAAGTGTTAGAAACTTTTTTGTGGATTTTGTGAATTTTTTAAATTTTGTTAATGATTGGGTACTTTCTTCCCCTTAGACTCTGAATTTTTTAAAATCTGGAATACTGTAGTTTAGTACTGGTCTTCTGAACTACCCAACCAAGCATGAAAGTGTTAGAAACTCTTTTGGGGATTTTGTGAATTTTTAAATTTAATTAATGACTTGGTAGTTTCATCCCCTTAGACTCTGAATTTTTTCAAATCCGAAATTCTGTAGTTTCGTAATGGTCTTCTGAACTACCCAGCCAAACATGAAAGTGTTAGAAACTTTTTTGTGGATTTTGTGAATTTTTTAAATTTTGTTAATGATTGGGTACTTTCTTCCCCTTAGACTCTGAATTTTTTAAAATCTGAAATACTGTAGTTTAGTACTGGTCTTCTGAACTACCCAACCAAGCATGAAAGTGTTAGAAACTCTTTTGGGGATTTTGTGAATTTTTTAAATTTAATTAATGACTGGGTAGTTTCATCCCCTTAGACTCTGAATTTTTTCAAATCTGAAATACTGTAGTTTCGTAATGGTCTTCTGAACTACCCAGCCAAACATGAAAGTGTTACAAACTTTTTTGTGGATTTTGTGAATTTTTTAAATTTTGTTAATGATTGGGTACTTTCTTCCCCTTAGACTCTGAATTTTTTAAAATCTGAAATACTGTAGTTTAGTACTGGTCTTCTGAACTACCCAACCAAGCATGAAAGTGTTAGAAACTCTTTTGGGGATTTTGTGAATTTTTTAAATTTAATTAATGACTGGGTAGTTTCAACCCCTTAGACTCTGAATTTTTTAAAATCTGAAATACTGTAGTTTAGTACTGGTCTTCTGAACTACCCAACCAAGCATGAAAGTGTTAGAAACTCTTTTGGGGATTTTGTGAATTTTTAAATTTAATTAATGACTGGGTAGTTTCATCCCCTTAGACTCTGAATTTTTTCAAATCCGAAATTCTGTAGTTTCGTAATGGTCTTCTGAACTACCCAGCCAAACATGAAAGTGTTACAAACTTTTTTGTGGATTTTGTGAATTTTTTAAATTTTGTTAATGATTGGGTACTTTCTTCCCCTTAGACTCTGAATTTTTTAAAATCTGAAATACTGTAGTTTAGTACTGGTCTTCTGAACTACCCAACCAAGCATGAAAGTGTTAGAAACTCTTTTGGGGATTTTGTGAATTTTTTAAATTTAATTAATGACTGGGTAGTTTCATCCCCTTAGACTCTGAATTTTTTCAAATCCGAAATTCTGTAGTTTCGTAATGGTCTTCTGAACTACCCAGCCAAACATGAAAGTGTTAGAAACTTTTTTGTGGATTTTGTGAATTTTTTAAATTTTGTTAATGATTGGGTACTTTCTTCCCCTTAGACTCTGAATTTTTTAAAATCTGAAATACTGTAGTTTAGTACTGGTCTTCTGAACTACCCAACCAAGCATGAAAGTGTTAGAAACTCTTTTGGGGATTTTGTGAATTTTTTAAATTTAATTAATGACTGGGTAGTTTCATCCCCTTAGACTCTGAATTTTTTCAAATCTGAAATACTGTAGTTTCGTAATGGTCTTCTGAACTACCCAGCCAAACATGAAAGTGTTAGAAACTTTTTTGTGGATTTTGTGAATTTTTTAAATTTTGTTAATGATTGGGTACTTTCTTCCCCTTAGACTCTGAATTTTTTAAAATCTGGAATACTGTAGTTTAGTACTGGTCTTCTGAACTACCCAACCAAGCATGAAAGTGTTAGAAACTCTTTTGGGGATTTTGTGAATTTTTAAATTTAATTAATGACTGGGTAGTTTCATCCCCTTAGACTCTGAATTTTTTCAAATCCGAAATTCTGTAGTTTCGTAATGGTCTTCTGAACTACCCAGCCAAACATGAAAGTGTTACAAACTTTTTTGTGGATTTTGTGAATTTTTTAAATTTTGTTAATGATTGGGTACTTTCTTCCCCTTAGACTCTGAATTTTTTAAAATCTGAAATACTGTAGTTTAGTACTGGTCTTCTGAACTACCCAACCAAGCATGAAAGTGTTAGAAACTCTTTTGGGGATTTTGTGAATTTTTTAAATTTAATTAATGACTGGGTAGTTTCATCCCCTTAGACTCTGAATTTTTTCAAATCCGAAATTCTGTAGTTTCGTAATGGTCTTCTGAACTACCCAGCCAAACATGAAAGTGTTAGAAACTTTTTTGTGGATTTTGTGAATTTTTTAAATTTGGTAATGATTGGGTACTTTCTTCCCCTTAGACTCTGAATTTTTTAAAATCTGAAATACTGTAGTTTAGTACTGGTCTTCTGAACTACCCAACCAAGCATGAAAGTGTTAGAAACTCTTTTGGGGATTTTGTGAATTTTTTAAATTTAATTAATGACTGGGTAGTTTCATCCCCTTAGACTCTGAATTTTTTCAAATCTGAAATACTGTAGTTTCGTAATGGTCTTCTGAACTACCCAGCCAAACATGAAAGTGTTACAAACTTTTTTGTGGATTTTGTGAATTTTTTTAATTTTGTTAATGATTGGGTACTTTCAACCCCTTAGACTCTGAATTTTTTCAAATCTGAAATACTATAGTTCAGTACTGGTCTTCTGAACTACCCAACCAAGCATGAAAGTGTTAGAAATTTTTTTGTGGATTTTGTGAATTTTTTAAATTTAATTAATGACTGGGTAGTTTCATCCCCTTAGACTCTGAATTTTTTCAAATCTGAAATACTGTAGTTTCGTAATGGTCTTCTGAACTACCCAGCCAAACATGAAAGTGTTAGAAACTTTTTTGTGGATTTTGTGAATTTTTTAAATTTTGTTAATGATTGGGTACTTTCTTCCCCTTAGACTCTGAATTTTTTAAAATCTGGAATACTGTAGTTTAGTACTGGTCTTCTGAACTACCCAACCAAGCATGAAAGTGTTAGAAACTCTTTTGGGGATTTTGTGAATTTTTAAATTTAATTAATGACTTGGTAGTTTCATCCCCTTAGACTCTGAATTTTTTCAAATCCGAAATTCTGTAGTTTCGTAATGGTCTTCTGAACTACCCAGCCAAACATGAAAGTGTTAGAAACTTTTTTGTGGATTTTGTGAATTTTTTAAATTTTGTTAATGATTGGGTACTTTCTTCCCCTTAGACTCTGAATTTTTTAAAATCTGGAATACTGTAGTTTAGTACTGGTCTTCTGAACTACCCAACCAAGCATGAAAGTGTTAGAAACTCTTTTGGGGATTTTGTGAATTTTTAAATTTAATTAATGACTGGGTAGTTTCATCCCCTTAGACTCTGAATTTTTTCAAATCTGAAATTCTGTAGTTTCGTAATGGTCTTCTGAACTACCCAGCCAAACATGAAAGTGTTACAAACTTTTTTGTGGATTTTGTGAATTTTTTAAATTTTGTTAATGATTGGGTACTTTCAACCCCTTAGACTCTGAATTTTTTCAAATCTGAAATACTATAGTTCAGTACTGGTCTTCTAAACTACCCAACCAAGCATGAAAGTGTTAGAAATTTTTTTGTGGATTTTGTGAATTTTTTAAATTTAATTAATGACTGGGTAGTTTCATCCCCTTAGACTCTGAATTTTTTCAAATCTGAAATACTGTAGTTTCGTAATGGTCTTCTGAACTACCCAGCCAAACATGAAAGTGTTAGAAACTTTTTTGCGGATTTTGTGAATTTTTTAAATTTTGTTAATGATTGGGTACTTTCTTCCCCTTAGACTCTGAATTTTTTAAAATCTGGAATACTGTAGTTTAGTACTGGTCTTCTGAACTACCCAACCAAGCATGAAAGTGTTAGAAACTCTTTTGGGGATTTTGTGAATTTTTTAAATTTAATTAATGACTGGGTAGTTTCATCCCCTTAGACTCTGAATTTTTGCAAATCTGAAATACTGTAGTTTCGTAATGGTCTTCTGAACTACCCAGCCAAACATGAAAGTGTTACAAACTTTTTTGTGGATTTTGTGAATTTTTTAAATTTTGTTAATGATTGGGTACTTTCTTCCCCTTAGACTCTGAATTTTTTAAAATCTGAAATACTGTAGTTTAGTACTGGTCTTCTGAACTACCCAACCAAGCATGAAAGTGTTAGAAACTCTTTTGGGGATTTTGTGAATTTTTTAAATTTAATTAATGACTGGGTAGTTTCATCCCCTGAGACTCTGAATTTTTTCAAATCTGAAATACTGTAGTTTCGTAATGGTCTTCTGAACTACCCAGCCAAACATGAAAGTGTTACAAACTTTTTTGTGGATTTTGTGAATTTTTTAAATTTTGTTAATGATTGGGTACTTTCTTCCCCTTAGACTCTGAATTTTTTAAAATCTGAAATACTGTAGTTTAGTACTGGTCTTCTGAACTACCCAACCAAGCATGAAAGTGTTAGAAACTCTTTTGGGGATTTTGTGAATTTTTTAAATTTAATTAATGACTGGGTAGTTTCATCCCCTGAGACTCTGAATTTTTTCAAATCTGAAATACTGTAGTTTCGTAATGGTCTTCTGAACTACCCAGCCAAACATGAAAGTGTTACAAACTTTTTTGTGGATTTTGTGAATTTTTTAAATTTTGTTAATGATTGGGTACTTTCAACCCCTTAGACTCTGAATTTTTTCAAATCTGAAATACTATAGTTCAGTACTGGTCTTCTGAACTACCCAACCAAGCATGAAAGTGTTAGAAATTTTTTTGTGGATTTTGTGAATTTTTTAAATTTAATTAATGACTGGGTAGTTTCATCCCCTTAGACTCTGAATTTTTTCAAATCTGAAATACTGTAGTTTCGTAATGGTCTTCTGAACTACCCAGCCAAACATGAAAGTGTTAGAAACTTTTTTGTGGATTTTGTGAATTTTTTAAATTTTGTTAATGATTGGGTACTTTCTTCCCCTTAGACTCTGAATTTTTTAAAATCTGGAATACTGTAGTTTAGTACTGGTCTTCTGAACTACCCAACCAAGCATGAAAGTGTTAGAAACTCTTTTGGGGATTTTGTGAATTTTTAAATTTAATTAATGACTTGGTAGTTTCATCCCCTTAGACTCTGAATTTTTTCAAATCCGAAATTCTGTAGTTTCGTAATGGTCTTCTGAACTACCCAGCCAAACATGAAAGTGTTACAAACTTTTTTGTGGATTTTGTGAATTTTTTAAATTTTGTTAATGATTGGGTACTTTCTTCCCCTTAGACTCTGAATTTTTTAAAATCTGAAATACTGTAGTTTAGTACTGGTCTTCTGAACTACCCAACCAAGCATGAAAGTGTTAGAAACTCTTTTGGGGATTTTGTGAATTTTTTAAATTTAATTAATGACTGGGTAGTTTCATCCCCTTAGACTCTGAATTTTTTCAAATCTGAAATACTGTAGTTTCGTAATGGTCTTCTGAACTACCCAGCCAAACATGAAAGTGTTACAAACTTTTTTGTGGATTTTGTGAATTTTTTAAATTTTGTTAATGATTAGGTACTTTCAATCCCTTAGACTCTGAATTTTTTCAAATCTGAAATACTATAGTTCAGTACTGGTCTTCTAAACTACCCAACCAAGCATGAAAGTGTTAGAAATTTTTTTGTGGATTTTGTGAATTTTTTAAATTTAATTAATGACTGGGTAGTTTCATCCCCTTAGACTCTGAATTTTTTCAAATCTGAAATACTGTAGTTTCGTAATGGTCTTCTGAACTACCCAGCCAAACATGAAAGTGTTAGAAACTTTTTTGCGGATTTTGTGAATTTTTTAAATTTTGTTAATGATTGGGTACTTTCTTCCCCTTAGACTCTGAATTTTTTAAAATCTGGAATACTGTAGATTAGTACTGGTCTTCTGAATTACCCAACCAAGCATGAAAGTGTTAGAAACTCTTTTGGGGATTTTGTGAATTTTTTAAATTTAATTAATGACTGGGTAGTTTCATCCCCTTAGACTCTGAATTTTTTCAAATCTGAAATACTGTAGTTTCGTAATGGTCTTCTGAACTACCCAGCCAAACATGAAAGTGTTACAAACTTTTTTGTGGATTTTGTGAATTTTTTAAATTTTGTTAATGATTAGGTACTTTCAATCCCTTAGACTCTGAATTTTTTCAAATCTGAAATACTATAGTTCAGTACTGGTCTTCTAAACTACCCAACCAAGCATGAAAGTGTTAGAAATTTTTTTGTGGATTTTGTGAATTTTTTAAATTTAATTAATGACTGGGTAGTTTCATCCCCTTAGACTCTGAATTTTTTCAAATCTGAAATACTGTAGTTTCGTAATGGTCTTCTGAACTACCCAGCCAAACATGAAAGTGTTAGAAACTTTTTTGAGGATTTTGTGAATTTTTTAAATTTTGTTAATGATTGGGTACTTTCTTCCCCTTAGACTCTGAATTTTTTAAAATCTGGAATACTGTAGTTTAGTACTGGTCTTCTGAACTACCCAACCAAGCATGAAAGTGTTAGAAACTCTTTTGGGGATTTTGTGAATTTTTAAATTTAATTAATGACTTGGTAGTTTCATCCCCTTAGACTCTGAATTTTTTCAAATCCGAAATTCTGTAGTTTCGTAATGGTCTTCTGAACTACCCAGCCAAACATGAAAGTGTTAGAAACTTTTTTGTGGATTTTGTGAATTTTTTAAATTTTGTTAATGATTGGGTACTTTCTTCCCCTTAGACTCTGAATTTTTTAAAATCTGGAATACTGTAGTTTAGTACTGGTCTTCTGAACTACCCAACCAAGCATGAAAGTGTTAGAAACTCTTTTGGGGATTTTGTGAATTTTTAAATTTAATTAATGACTGGGTAGTTTCATCCCCTTAGACTCTGAATTTTTTCAAATCTGAAATTCTGTAGTTTCGTAATGGTCTTCTGAACTACCCAGCCAAACATGAAAGTGTTACAAACTTTTTTGTGGATTTTGTGAATTTTTTAAATTTTGTTAATGATTGGGTACTTTCAACCCCTTAGACTCTGAATTTTTTCAAATCTGAAATACTATAGTTCAGTACTGGTCTTCTAAACTACCCAACCAAGCATGAAAGTGTTAGAAATTTTTTTGTGGATTTTGTGAATTTTTTAAATTTAATTAATGACTGGGTAGTTTCATCCCCTTAGACTCTGAATTTTTTCAAATCTGAAATACTGTAGTTTCGTAATGGTCTTCTGAACTACCCAGCCAAACATGAAAGTGTTAGAAACTTTTTTGCGGATTTTGTGAATTTTTTAAATTTTGTTAATGATTGGGTACTTTCTTCCCCTTAGACTCTGAATTTTTTAAAATCTGGAATACTGTAGTTTAGTACTGGTCTTCTGAACTACCCAACCAAGCATGAAAGTGTTAGAAACTCTTTTGGGGATTTTGTGAATTTTTTAAATTTAATTAATGACTGGGTAGTTTCATCCCCTTAGACTCTGAATTTTTGCAAATCTGAAATACTGTAGTTTCGTAATGGTCTTCTGAACTACCCAGCCAAACATGAAAGTGTTACAAACTTTTTTGTGGATTTTGTGAATTTTTTAAATTTTGTTAATGATTGGGTACTTTCTTCCCCTTAGACTCTGAATTTTTTAAAATCTGAAATACTGTAGTTTAGTACTGGTCTTCTGAACTACCCAACCAAGCATGAAAGTGTTAGAAACTCTTTTGGGGATTTTGTGAATTTTTTAAATTTAATTAATGACTGGGTAGTTTCATCCCCTGAGACTCTGAATTTTTTCAAATCTGAAATACTGTAGTTTCGTAATGGTCTTCTGAACTACCCAGCCAAACATGAAAGTGTTACAAACTTTTTTGTGGATTTTGTGAATTTTTTAAATTTTGTTAATGATTGGGTACTTTCTTCCCCTTAGACTCTGAATTTTTTAAAATCTGAAATACTGTAGTTTAGTACTGGTCTTCTGAACTACCCAACCAAGCATGAAAGTGTTAGAAACTCTTTTGGGGATTTTGTGAATTTTTAAATTTAATTAATGACTGGGTAGTTTCATCCCCTTAGACTCTGAATTTTTTCAAATCCGAAATTCTGTAGTTTCGTAATGGTCTTCTGAACTACCCAGCCAAACATGAAAGTGTTAGAAACTTTTTTGTGGATTTTGTGAATTTTTTAAATTTTGTTAATGATTGGGTACTTTCTTCCCCTTAGACTCTGAATTTTTTAAAATCTGAAATACTGTAGTTTAGTACTGGTCTTCTGAACTACCCAACCAAGCATGAAAGTGTTAGAAACTCTTTTGGGGATTTTGTGAATTTTTTAAATTTAATTAATGACTGGGTAGTTTCATCCCCTTAGACTCTGAATTTTTTCAAATCTGAAATACTGTAGTTTCGTAATGGTCTTCTGAACTACCCAGCCAAACATGAAAGTGTTACAAACTTTTTTGTGGATTTTGTGAATTTTTTAAATTTTGTTAATGATTGGGTACTTTCTTCCCATTAGACTCTGAATTTTTTAAAATCTGAAATACTGTAGTTTAGTACTGGTCTTCTGAACTACCCAACCAAGCATGAAAGTGTTAGAAACTCTTTTGGGGATTTTGTGAATTTTTTAAATTTTGTTAATGATTGGGTACTTTCTTCCCCTTAGACTCTGAATTTTTTAAAATCTGAAATACTGTAGTTTAGTACTGGTCTTCTGAACTACCCAACCAAGCATGAAAGTGTTAGAAACTCTTTTGGGGATTTTGTGAATTTTTTAAATTTAATTAATGACTGGGTAGTTTCATCCCCTTAGACTCTGAATTTTTTCAAATCTGAAATACTGTAGTTTCGTAATGGTCTTCTGAACTACCCAGCCAAACATGAAAGTGTTACAAACTTTTTTGTGGATTTTGTGAATTTTTTAAATTTTGTTAATGATTGGGTACTTTCTTCCCCTTAGACTCTGAATTTTTTAAAATCTGAAATACTGTAGTTTAGTACTGGTCTTCTGAACTACCCAACCAAGCATGAAAGTGTTAGAAACTCTTTTGGGGATTTTGTGAATTTTTTAAATTTAATTAATGACTGGGTAGTTTCAACCCCTTAGACTCTGAATTTTTTCAAATCTGAAATACTGTAGTTTCGTAATGGTCTTCTGAACTACCCAGCCAAACATGAAAGTGTTAGAAACTTTTTTGTGGATTTTGTGAATTTTTTAAATTTTGTTAATGATTGGGTACTTTCTTCCCCTTAGACTCTGAATTTTTTAAAATCTGGAATACTGTAGTTTAGTACTAGTCTTCTGAACTACCCAACCAAGCATGAAAGTGTTAGAAACTCTTTTGGGGATTTTGTGAATTTTTAAATTTAATTAATGACTTGGTAGTTTCATCCCCTTAGACTCTGAATTTTTTCAAATCCGAAATTCTGTAGTTTCGTAATGGTCTTCTGAACTACCCAGCCAAACATGAAAGTGTTAGAAACTTTTTTGTGGATTTTGTGAATTTTTTAAATTTTGTTAATGATTGGGTACTTTCTTCCCCTTAGACTCTGAATTTTTTAAAATCTGGAATACTGTAGTTTAGTACTGGTCTTCTGAATTACCCAACCAAGCATGAAAGTGTTAGAAACTCTTTTGGGGATTTTGTGAATTTTTTAAATTTAATTAATGACTGGGTAGTTTCATCCCCTTAGACTCTGAATTTTTTCAAATCTGAAATACTGTAGTTTCGTAATGGTCTTCTGAACTACCCAGCCAAACATGAAAGTGTTACAAACTTTTTTGTGGATTTTGTGAATTTTTTAAATTTTGTTAATGATTAGGTACTTTCAATCCCTTAGACTCTGAATTTTTTCAAATCTGAAATACTATAGTTCAGTACTGGTCTTCTAAACTACCCAACCAAGCATGAAAGTGTTAGAAATTTTTTTGTGGATTTTGTGAATTTTTTAAATTTAATTAATGACTGGGTAGTTTCATCCCCTTAGACTCTGAATTTTTTCAAATCTGAAATACTGTAGTTTCGTAATGGTCTTCTGAACTACCCAGCCAAACATGAAAGTGTTAGAAACTTTTTTGAGGATTTTGTGAATTTTTTAAATTTTGTTAATGATTGGGTACTTTCTTCCCCTTAGACTCTGAATTTTTTAAAATCTGGAATACTGTAGTTTAGTACTGGTCTTCTGAACTACCCAACCAAGCATGAAAGTGTTAGAAACTCTTTTGGGGATTTTGTGAATTTTTAAATTTAATTAATGACTTGGTAGTTTCATCCCCTTAGACTCTGAATTTTTTCAAATCCGAAATTCTGTAGTTTCGTAATGGTCTTCTGAACTACCCAGCCAAACATGAAAGTGTTAGAAACTTTTTTGTGGATTTTGTGAATTTTTTAAATTTTGTTAATGATTGGGTACTTTCTTCCCCTTAGACTCTGAATTTTTTAAAATCTGGAATACTGTAGTTTAGTACTGGTCTTCTGAACTACCCAACCAAGCATGAAAGTGTTAGAAACTCTTTTGGGGATTTTGTGAATTTTTAAATTTAATTAATGACTGGGTAGTTTCATCCCCTTAGACTCTGAATTTTTTCAAATCTGAAATTCTGTAGTTTCGTAATGGTCTTCTGAACTACCCAGCCAAACATGAAAGTGTTACAAACTTTTTTGTGGATTTTGTGAATTTTTTAAATTTTGTTAATGATTGGGTACTTTCAACCCCTTAGACTCTGAATTTTTTCAAATCTGAAATACTATAGTTCAGTACTGGTCTTCTAAACTACCCAACCAAGCATGAAAGTGTTAGAAATTTTTTTGTGGATTTTGTGAATTTTTTAAATTTAATTAATGACTGGGTAGTTTCATCCCCTTAGACTCTGAATTTTTTCAAATCTGAAATACTGTAGTTTCGTAATGGTCTTCTGAACTACCCAGCCAAACATGAAAGTGTTAGAAACTTTTTTGCGGATTTTGTGAATTTTTTAAATTTTGTTAATGATTGGGTACTTTCTTCCCCTTAGACTCTGAATTTTTTAAAATCTGGAATACTGTAGTTTAGTACTGGTCTTCTGAACTACCCAACCAAGCATGAAAGTGTTAGAAACTCTTTTGTGGATTTTGTGAATTTTTTAAATTTAATTAATGACTGGGTAGTTTCATCCCCTTAGACTCTGAATTTTTGCAAATCTGAAATACTGTAGTTTCGTAATGGTCTTCTGAACTACCCAGCCAAACATGAAAGTGTTACAAACTTTTTTGTGGATTTTGTGAATTTTTTAAATTTTGTTAATGATTGGGTACTTTCTTCCCCTTAGACTCTGAATTTTTTAAAATCTGAAATACTGTAGTTTAGTACTGGTCTTCTGAACTACCCAACCAAGCATGAAAGTGTTAGAAACTCTTTTGGGGATTTTGTGAATTTTTTAAATTTAATTAATGACTGGGTAGTTTCATCCCCTGAGACTCTGAATTTTTTCAAATCTGAAATACTGTAGTTTCGTAATGGTCTTCTGAACTACCCAGCCAAACATGAAAGTGTTACAAACTTTTTTGTGGATTTTGTGAATTTTTTAAATTTTGTTAATGATTGGGTACTTTCTTCCCCTTAGACTCTGAATTTTTTAAAATCTGAAATACTGTAGTTTAGTACTGGTCTTCTGAACTACCCAACCAAGCATGAAAGTGTTAGAAACTCTTTTGGGGATTTTGTGAATTTTTAAATTTAATTAATGACTGGGTAGTTTCATCCCCTTAGACTCTGAATTTTTTCAAATCCGAAATTCTGTAGTTTCGTAATGGTCTTCTGAACTACCCAGCCAAACATGAAAGTGTTAGAAACTTTTTTGTGGATTTTGTGAATTTTTTAAATTTTGTTAATGATTGGGTACTTTCTTCCCCTTAGACTCTGAATTTTTTAAAATCTGAAATACTGTAGTTTAGTACTGGTCTTCTGAACTACCCAACCAAGCATGAAAGTGTTAGAAACTCTTTTGGGGATTTTGTGAATTTTTTAAATTTAATTAATGACTGGGTAGTTTCATCCCCTTAGACTCTGAATTTTTTCAAATCTGAAATACTGTAGTTTCGTAATGGTCTTCTGAACTACCCAGCCAAACATGAAAGTGTTACAAACTTTTTTGTGGATTTTGTGAATTTTTTAAATTTTGTTAATGATTGGGTACTTTCTTCCCATTAGACTCTGAATTTTTTAAAATCTGAAATACTGTAGTTTAGTACTGGTCTTCTGAACTACCCAACCAAGCATGAAAGTGTTAGAAACTCTTTTGGGGATTTTGTGAATTTTTTAAATTTTGTTAATGATTGGGTACTTTCTTCCCCTTAGACTCTGAATTTTTTAAAATCTGAAATACTGTAGTTTAGTACTGGTCTTCTGAACTACCCAACCAAGCATGAAAGTGTTAGAAACTCTTTTGGGGATTTTGTGAATTTTTTAAATTTAATTAATGACTGGGTAGTTTCATCCCCTTAGACTCTGAATTTTTTCAAATCTGAAATACTGTAGTTTCGTAATGGTCTTCTGAACTACCCAGCCAAACATGAAAGTGTTACAAACTTTTTTGTGGATTTTGTGAATTTTTTAAATTTTGTTAATGATTGGGTACTTTCTTCCCCTTAGACTCTGAATTTTTTAAAATCTGAAATACTGTAGTTTAGTACTGGTCTTCTGAACTACCCAACCAAGCATGAAAGTGTTAGAAACTCTTTTGGGGATTTTGTGAATTTTTTAAATTTAATTAATGACTGGGTAGTTTCAACCCCTTAGACTCTGAATTTTTTCAAATCTGAAATACTGTAGTTTCGTAATGGTCTTCTGAACTACCCAGCCAAACATGAAAGTGTTAGAAACTTTTTTGTGGATTTTGTGAATTTTTTAAATTTTGTTAATGATTGGGTACTTTCTTCCCCTTAGACTCTGAATTTTTTAAAATCTGGAATACTGTAGTTTAGTACTAGTCTTCTGAACTACCCAACCAAGCATGAAAGTGTTAGAAACTCTTTTGGGGATTTTGTGAATTTTTAAATTTAATTAATGACTTGGTAGTTTCATCCCCTTAGACTCTGAATTTTTTCAAATCCGAAATTCTGTAGTTTCGTAATGGTCTTCTGAACTACCCAGCCAAACATGAAAGTGTTAGAAACTTTTTTGTGGATTTTGTGAATTTTTTAAATTTTGTTAATGATTGGGTACTTTCTTCCCCTTAGACTCTGAATTTTTTAAAATCTGAAATACTGTAGTTTAGTACTGGTCTTCTGAACTACCCAACCAAGCATGAAAGTGTTAGAAACTCTTTTGGGGATTTTGTGAATTTTTTAAATTTAATTAATGACTGGGTAGTTTCATCCCCTTAGACTCTGAATTTTTTCAAATCCGAAATTCTGTAGTTTCGTAATGGTCTTCTGAACTACCCAGCCAAACATGAAAGTGTTAGAAACTTTTTTGTGGATTTTGTGAATTTTTTAAATTTTGTTAATGATTGGGTACTTTCTTCCCCTTAGACTCTGAATTTTTTAAAATCTGAAATACTGTAGTTTAGTACTGGTCTTCTGAACTACCCAACCAAGCATGAAAGTGTTAGAAACTCTTTTGGGGATTTTGTGAATTTTTTAAATTTAATTAATGACTGGGTAGTTTCATCCCCTTAGACTCTGAATTTTTTCAAATCTGAAATACTGTAGTTTCGTAATGGTCTTCTGAACTACCCAGCCAAACATGAAAGTGTTAGAAACTTTTTTGTGGATTTTGTGAATTTTTTAAATTTTGTTAATGATTGGGTACTTTCTTCCCCTTAGACTCTGAATTTTTTAAAATCTGGAATACTGTAGTTTAGTACTGGTCTTCTGAACTACCCAACCAAGCATGAAAGTGTTAGAAACTCTTTTGGGGATTTTGTGAATTTTTAAATTTAATTAATGACTGGGTAGTTTCATCCCCTTAGACTCTGAATTTTTTCAAATCCGAAATTCTGTAGTTTCGTAATGGTCTTCTGAACTACCCAGCCAAACATGAAAGTGTTAGAAACTTTTTTGTGGATTTTGTGAATTTTTTAAATTTTGTTAATGATTGGGTACTTTCTTCCCCTTAGACTCTGAATTTTTTAAAATCTGAAATACTGTAGTTTAGTACTGGTCTTCTGAACTACCCAACCAAGCATGAAAGTGTTAGAAACTCTTTTGGGGATTTTGTGAATTTTTTAAATTTAATTAATGACTGGGTAGTTTCATCCCCTTAGACTCTGAATTTTTTCAAATCTGAAATACTGTAGTTTCGTAATGGTCTTCTGAACTACCCAGCCAAACATGAAAGTGTTACAAACTTTTTTGTGGATTTTGTGAATTTTTTAAATTTTGTTAATGATTGGGTACTTTCTTCCCCTTAGACTCTGAATTTTTTAAAATCTGAAATACTGTAGTTTAGTACTGGTCTTCTGAACTACCCAACCAAGCATGAAAGTGTTAGAAACTCTTTTGGGGATTTTGTGAATTTTTTAAATTTTGTTAATGATTGGGTACTTTCTTCCCCTTAGACTCTGAATTTTTTAAAATCTGAAATACTGTAGTTTAGTACTGGTCTTCTGAACTACCCAACCAAGCATGAAAGTGTTAGAAACTCTTTTGGGGATTTTGTGAATTTTTTAAATTTAATTAATGACTGGGTAGTTTCATCCCCTTAGACTCTGAATTTTTTCAAATCTGAAATACTGTAGTTTCGTAATGGTCTTCTGAACTACCCAGCCAAACATGAAAGTGTTACAAACTTTTTTGTGGATTTTGTGAATTTTTTAAATTTTGTTAATGATTGGGTACTTTCTTCCCCTTAGACTCTGAATTTTTTAAAATCTGAAATACTGTAGTTTAGTACTGGTCTTCTGAACTACCCAACCAAGCATGAAAGTGTTAGAAACTCTTTTGGGGATTTTGTGAATTTTTTAAATTTAATTAATGACTGGGTAGTTTCAACCCCTTAGACTCTGAATTTTTTCAAATCTGAAATACTGTAGTTTCGTAATGGTCTTCTGAACTACCCAGCCAAACATGAAAGTGTTAGAAACTTTTTTGTGGATTTTGTGAATTTTTTAAATTTTGTTAATGATTGGGTACTTTCTTCCCCTTAGACTCTGAATTTTTTAAAATCTGGAATACTGTAGTTTAGTACTGGTCTTCTGAACTACCCAACCAAGCATGAAAGTGTTAGAAACTCTTTTGGGGATTTTGTGAATTTTTAAATTTAATTAATGACTTGGTAGTTTCATCCCCTTAGACTCTGAATTTTTTCAAATCCGAAATTCTGTAGTTTCGTAATGGTCTTCTGAACTACCCAGCCAAACATGAAAGTGTTAGAAACTTTTTTGTGGATTTTGTGAATTTTTTAAATTTTGTTAATGATTGGGTACTTTCTTCCCCTTAGACTCTGAATTTTTTAAAATCTGAAATACTGTAGTTTAGTACTGGTCTTCTGAACTACCCAACCAAGCATGAAAGTGTTAGAAACTCTTTTGGGGATTTTGTGAATTTTTTAAATTTAATTAATGACTGGGTAGTTTCATCCCCTTAGACTCTGAATTTTTTCAAATCCGAAATTCTGTA
>CAWUQG010000005.1:0-24873 GCA_963924545.1 Pogonocherus hispidulus
ACATTTCTCGTGTGAGGCGTGACAGTCAGGACCTTCCTGTTGCTGCCCCTGCTTAGGATACCCTGGCAGAATTTGAGATTTTCCGAAAAAATTGGAAAATCTTTTAAAAATATAACATTTTTATGTTTAATCACATTTTACGGAAATTTCATATAGGTGACAAACATTTCTCGTGTGAGGCGTGACAGTCAAGACCTTCCTGTTGCTGCCCCTGCTTAGGATACCCTGGCAGAATTTGAGATTTTCCGAAAAAATAGAAAAACCTTTAAAAAATATAAAATTTTCATGTTTCGTCACAATTTACGGGAATTTCATAGGGGTGACAGACATTTCTCGTGTGAGGCGTGACAGTCAGGACCTTCCTGTTGCTGCCCCTGCTTAGGATACCCTGGCAGAATTTGAGATTTTCCGAAAAAATAGAAAAACCTTTAAAAAATATAAAATTTTCATGTTTCGTCACAATTTACGGGAATTTCATAGGGGTGACAGACATTTCTCGTGTGAGGCGTGACAGTCAGGACCTTCCTGTTGCTGCCCCTGCTTAGGATACCCTGGCAGAATTTGAGATTTTCCGAAAAAATTGGAAAATCTTTTAAAAATATAACATTTTCATGTTTAATAACATTTTACGGAAATTTCATATAGGTGACAAACATTTCTCGTGTGAGGCGTGACAGTCAAGACCTTCCTGTTGCTGCCCCTGCTTAGGATACCCTGGCAGAATTTGAGATTTTCCGAAAAAATAGAAAAACCTTTAAAAAATATAAAATTTTCATGTTTCGTCACAATTTACGGGAATTTCATAGGGGTGACAGACATTTCTCGTGTGAGGCGTGACAGTCAGGACCTTCCTGTTGCTGCCCCTGCTTAGGATACCCTGGCAGAATTTGAGATTTTCCGAAAAAATTGGAAAATCTTTTAAAAATATAACATTTTCATGTTTAATAACATTTTACGGAAATTTCATATAGGTGACAAACATTTCTCGTGTGAGGCGTGACAGTCAAGACCTTCCTGTTGCTGCCCCTGCTTAGGATACCCTGGCAGAATTTGAGATTTTCCGAAAAAATAGAAAAACCTTTAAAAAATATAAAATTTTCATGTTTCGTCACAATTTACGGGAATTTCATAGGGGTGACAGACATTTCTCGTGTGAGGCGTGACAGTCAGGACCTTCCTGTTGCTGCCCCTGCTTAGGATACCCTGGCAGAATTTGAGATTTTCCGAAAAAATAGAAAAACCTTTAAAAAATATAAAATTTTCATGTTTCGTCACAATTTACGGGAATTTCATAGGGGTGACAGACATTTCTCTTGTGAGGCATGACAGTCAGGACCTTCCTGTTGTTACCCCTGCTTAGGACACCCTGGCAGAATTTGAGATTTTCCGAAAAAATATGGAAATCTACAGATTAATATTAAATTTTCATGTTTAACCCCAATATTCGGCAACCTCACAGTTATCAGAGTTGTGAAAATTAAATACCCTGCTGTTGGCGTTAGTGCATAGTATATCAAACTTACAGAATTTACGAATATCTGAAAAAATATTAAAATGTGCAAAATTGAGAGTTTTCACTTTCCCCCAATTTTTTGCAATGATCGCAGACGACAATCGTATTTTACGTGGAATAGGAAGCTGCAAAGCTTTCCTTTATGCGCTTTCATTTAAATCAGTCTCACGGACTTTGCACAATTTTTAAAAAAATTTCGTTTTCTTTAAATTATTTATTTTTCAATAATTGTTATTTGCCTAATTTCCATTGTTTAAGTATTTATGAACAATCGCAGCGGTGTGACAAGCTTTTTTATATCTGTGTTTTCAAGATAAGGCGCCATCACAGAGCATTTTCCCAAAATTTGTGTAGGTTAGTATGTTATTGCATATTTAAGAATTACTATAGAATCTTACATTTACAAGAAATTGGGATAGCTGCTATATAAGAATTTGTGGGCGGTATATTACAACGCGCGCATCTCTACCCGCACATTCAGCGCGGCCACTAGTACGACACACGCTGTTCCAAATAAAAGTTTCTGCGTGTCAGCATTCGTGGATAGAATTTCGTGGATAACTTCACACCGATGCAGTCTGACACCATGGAGCGCAATAGGCTGCTGGATGACATGGAAACTCACAGTATCCTGGAGATGATTTCAGATGTCATGCCTGCAAAGACCAACCTTGAACTGCCCTTTCACATTCTCTTCCCAGGAAGAGATGAGTGGGATCGGAATAAGGCTGACCTATTAAGGGCAGATAGTTGTTGGTTTACAGACGGATCCAAAACACCCATGGGAGTTGGAGCCGGAGTATATAGTTGCAACCCAACGGTGAAAATATCTTCATCCCTTGGCAGTTATGCAACTATATTTCAGGCAGAAATTTATGCCATCGAATTGTGTGTACAGAGGCTGGAACAAAGGCAACTTACACGCAAATCGATAAAAATCTTCTCAGACAGCCAAGCAGCTCTTAAAGCTCTTGGTTCCTACCGTTGCAACTCAAAAACGGTATGGAGCTGCCAGCAGGCACTTGCTCAATTGAGCAGAAAAAATAGAATAACTCTGGTCTGGGTCCCAGGCCATTCTGGCCATGAGGGGAATGAGGCAGCCGACTCTCTAGCTAGGGAGGGTGCTGCTTCTGAATTTGTCGGACCAGAACCGGTGCTTGGCATATCCTCGAGTACTGCCAAAGCAACGCTCTTGACCCGGGCTGAGGAGCAAATCCTCCAGTACTGGCAGGAACTACCACGATTAGTTCATTCGAAGGCGTTTATAATAAACCCTTCAAAAACAAGAACTAAAAAACTTCTAGAGTTAAGCAGGTTTCACCTACGAACTCTAATTGGCCTATATACAGGCCACTGCCGTTTAAAATATCATCTGTGCAAATTCGGCCTAGCAGAAGATGCTGAGTGCCGCCTATGCTTAGAAGATGATGAAACGGCAGAACACATATTGTGCACCTGCCCTGCTGGGGAAAGGATCAGATACTCATTATTTGGCAAAGGACAACTTCTGCCAGAGGATCTGAACAAACTCTCACCCAATAAGGTGATCAGCTACATTAAGAAGCTGGACCTGTTGGGTGAAATATAAGTAGGTGTGAGCCACAATAGACCACATGGTCGCGGTGGAGGGTCTGGTTTTCGGCCCACTCACTTTTGAACCTAACCTAACCTAACCTAGTGACACTGGAAGGTGCAGGTTTTGCGGACACGATGACGAGGACTCCATTCACATCCTCTGTCGCTGTGCCTGCCTCATGGTCAAGAGACATAAACACCTGGGCACAGCATTTCTCCTGCCTCAGGACATTAGGAAGCTTCCCCTACAACGGGTGTTGGCCTATGCGCATAGCACGGGTCTCTTTCAATAGCTCCCAACTAGCGGCAGGCAAAATGGGTCGAAAGACCTGAGTTCTGCGGGTAACCGCGCCGCCTATCAACAACAACAACAACAATCCCCATTTGAAACTACCTTAAAATATGTTGCTTTAGTGCAACTTTCGTTGGAGGAAGAACGTCCAAATCAAAAGATTTTTCGACCGTCTGCTTAGCTATACCAATGTTGTAAAGCCTATATCGTTCTTCTATAATGTCTCGGGATCCGTCTAATCCGTACATAAAGGAGACAAATTTATAACCAAGGTTTAGTAGTTCATCTAGATCCGCATTCTTATCACTGAAGACTAACAATTTGTCATATGAATGTATGCTTCTTAAACACCTTAAAAATAACGTCAGCGGCCATGTTTTTGTAAATGGTGACTTTAGCTCACTTCCGATTTTTTGGGATTTTTAGATTTGCATTCTATGATAAGAGAGCTATCGTTTTCAACAAAAAAATAATGTCCGCAAAAACTTCACCCTTAACGTATATTTCTTTAAAATTTACCTGGTGTATAAATAAAACAGTGTATCTCTCCACTGTAGTTATCTACTGCTAAGTAATAAACAAGTCGTTTTAATTTTTTCTTTCTGCCTTTAAGGAAGGTATTCTGATGATAAAGTGAGGGCGCAAAACACCCTTTAAGTAACAAATCATAAGTCCCTACCTAGTTAGAAAGAACAAGATCGTTTCTTAAATTAAAGAAATAAAATTGTGGTCTGAGTAAATTGTTGACGAAAGTTCCTAGTGACACAGGTGTGCCATTAAGTTTTTCTTGCGAACTTTTTTAATACAAACTTTGGAGAAACTTTTTCTACAACCGAAATGGAGAATTTATGAAAGTTATATTTGCTAAGAATATCAATAGACAAAATCGTTATAGTAGTAAGTAAATAATAACCATCCTAAACTTTATATTATCAGGATAGACAGTAACTAGTTCAATTCATTATTAATATATGCAATGCCAGTCGGGGCACATGCCGTGTAGTAGTTGTTTTAGGTATCTCCTTCAAATAAGATCATTAGTTTTGTTGGCACACATTTTTTTATACAGTTAAAGAAAAAATGCAATTTTTATCGAATCATTTATTATATTTCTTATACTGAAGGTTCACTTGCTTGAGTTCATTACATTTTACATTTCCAAGTATTAATTATCATTGTAAAATGGCATAATATGGATAATGTCCATTTCAATTAAATAAAATTTTTTATTTAACAGATTGCAGTTGTTATCATTGCAAAATTATCTGTTGTTATCTTGCTTATGTCATATTATTAGTTTATATAACTTTACGATTTTGGTCTAAATACTTCTCACTTCAAGTAAAAACACCTTAGCTTCCTGGAGGAGGAGAACCAACCTTGAATTTCAACTCCCACCATAAGAACGATGATTAAAGGAGAAGGCACATGCATCCCAATTGTATCAGGATCAACAAGAAGCTAGTTTCAGAAGCTCAGTTTCCTGAAGGTACCATTCTCTGCACGTTGCTGAAACTATTAAAAATATTAAAATACTATTTATTGGTGAGAGTTGAAATATATTCCATTTTTGGCAGATACAACCTGTAAGGTAATTTTGCATGATAACAACAATGTTATTTAATGTCTGTAACTTATTTGTGGAGTATTTTGACGATTCATAGATTGTTTCTTTTGGGATTACACCACCTGTAAAATAACAAAAGGCAGAAAACTAGAAGTATACAAATTAATTATTTTATATTAATTTGTATATTTATTTATTTACTACACTTTGAATAATTAATTTGTATACTTTTGGTTTTCTGCCTTTTGTTATTTTACAGGTGGTGTAATCCCAAAAGAAACAAACTATGAACAATGTTATTTATTTATAAATATGTTATTGTTATATTATTTTTAAATATCATATACAGTTTTTCTCTACCAATTCGTAATTGTTTTTACTTGTTTGTTTCAATTCACCATTACTTACATACAGTGAGGACATAAAGTCCGTCTCCCCCCATTTTAATTTTTGAACCACTGGGTAGATTGTGATGAAATTTTGAACGATAATATATGACAAAATTCTGCATTTTTTGACACATAAATGACAGCTCTGAATGTCAAAGTGACAGCTGGGCGCGCAATAGGAACATTTTTTTAAATGGAAATGGGGGTCGAGTAATAACTCATTTTGAAGCTATTTTTATGCTCAAAACATCCCCCAATTTTGAGAACATTTGGTTCAGTAATTTCCAAATAAAAACCAGTAATATCAGTTTATAACATAATCTTTTTACCACATAATCTTTATAATATAACTTACCCATGGAACATTTATTGGTCAGGAGGTTCATGGTGGTCATTTTCAACATCTTTTGAAGTAACACGTGTTTTCTAAATTTGTTTCTGCCTTTACGTTTAATTTAAATTATTTCATAATTTCGTAATTTAGGTTATTTTAGGTTAGGGATGGTTTATTGTTATTTGTTTACTTTTAATTTTTGTTTTGCTTTGAATAATTTACAATAATTTGTAATATGTAGGTATGTAAAAAAATGATATAACAGAAATCGATATTACTGGTTTTTATTTGGAAATTACGGAACCATTGTTCAATGTTCTCAAAATTGGGGGATGTTTTGAGCATATAAATAGCTTCAAAATGAGTTATTACTCGACCCCCATTTCTATTTAAAAAAATATTCCTATTGCGCGCCCAGCTGCCACTTTGACATTCAGAGCTGTCATTCCTAATTTCATCACAATCTACCAAGTGGTTCAAAAATTAGAGGGGGGGGGCTTTATGTCCTCACTGTATAACTATTTTATAGTTATTATCTATACATATATAGTTAAATGCAAAATATCCTGGCGTCCTTAAGGTGGTATAAAATTTAGTATTACTAATATTTTATCTTTGTACTTTAGTACCTTTGAATCTGCCCCCAACCCTGAGCTAAGGCGGAGTTAATGTCAGAGAATCTAATATAATAAAAGCCAATAAAAAAATTAAAAAGGGTTCTTTGATTCAAGATTCATTTCCTAACATTTTAGCGTTACACTAGCTATTCCTTAAAAGTTGCCAATGTTAATATAGTTATTTATACTAATTTATATTTACCACATAGCCTTAAAAATACATAATAAAAAACATGTTCACAGTGTTGACAAAGTAGACTACCTTCAGTGAAACTTCGTTAACAGACATAAAACAGCAAGCATTTTATTTTCGATAGACCAGAACCTATTATCCTAATAAAAGTTATCCTAATTATCCTAATTAGTTATATAATTACATCAATCACAATTAATACGAAAAATTCGCATGTTCATAATGTATTCATTAGTATTATGCGCAGTAACACCTCGGATAACTAGGGAACTTTTATGTTTTTAATCATATTAATGACAATTTTAGCGTAGGTGCAGAAATTATTTTTCCAGAGGCCGGTACATTTTAATTAGGCGAATTAAACAAACTTTTCAGTAAAGCTTATTTAGAGAGTAAATTAAATATGGAATAACGACCGCAGAGAATATCTGATTAAATTTTCAGGGAAAAAAACTCTTCAAACAAGTTAGAAAACAGAAAAAATATTTTTTGCTGAACATTTTTTTATCACATTAATTATTTTCATTTACAATAGCGTGGCAAGCCGTGCTAACGATTTAGCTTTAATATCATTGATATGAAGGTTAACCAACATTCTCGCGGTTAGTATTTGGATGGGTAGCCGCACAAAGAAAACTGGGAAGTCTGTACACACTGCCCACACAATCATAATATCTGCTGGAAGAAGTTCCTTGCCTATGAGATGATAGGCAAGTAAAAGATTCCTACCCCATTACAAAAGGGGAGGGAGAAAATAATGTTACCTACTTCTTCACTTCCATTTTCTTTTGGTTCTTTTGATTGAACCCTTTAAGTGCGGGACTATACATTGCGTTTGAGCGGGACCCGGTCGGCGGGAATGCAGTGTTAAGGCTATACTATTGCGGTAGAACGGCAACTGCATCATTCGTGATCGTGTTGCGTTATCGTGAAGTGTTAAAATGTTTTCCAAATTAAAAATTGTTGGCGCACTTGAAGCTGCTGATTTGCTTGAAGAGCCGCCAGAAAAAAAGAACAAGACGGTATTCTGTACATCCTTTTCATGCCAGACGTGAACCAAGTAAAAGATTTATAAAGTTTAATGAGATATACGAAAATATGAAGAAAAATGTTTCGGATATTATCGGATGTCTATTAATTCCTATTACTGTCTATTAATTAATACAAATACAATGAACCGCAGCCGCAGAACCGCACAGTATAAACGCTCTCGTTCAAATGCGTATGTTGTCTATCGTATCCCGCCCTCCGGTCGTCCCGTTCGACGGCAGCATGTCAGCTCGCAATCCGGTTGGTGCGGCAGAACGGGAGCTGTACAAACGGCTCCATTTAAAACAATGTGTTGTACCTGTCCCGCCGAACGGGTCCCGCTAAAACGCTCCCGCTGAAACGCAATGTATACCTAGTCCCGCACCTAGGAAGCTTCGAGTGTCTCCGCGTTTGAGTATTTGTGTTAATTATATTATAACAGTTATCTTGCGTTATAAAAGTTGTGAAAATATTGTATTAGTGCCAGATATAGCCTAGCCTGTCTTGTGCTCGCGTCCTACTCGTGGTCTCGGCAATGTCAAATGTTCGTTTTACGGAATGAATTGTGTAGATCTACACATGCTCCGGGTGCGTCATATATCACCGAAAACAACTAAACTTGGAAGATAAGAAGTTACATTAAGTGAATTATCTTATTAGTTTATTCTCTTTGGCACTATGTTCCATTTGTTTGCCTTTGTCAAATTGGAAAGAAATAACATTCATTTTCAACTTAAACACCCGGTAACTTGGAAATGAAGGAACTTTAGACTAAAGTATATATGGCTCAATCGTTGTACCTCACCCACAGATGGTCTGGTATCGTTTATACTCCTTCATTTAAATACACCTCATTCATTTACACTTTCCTATGTGATTTAATTATTCGTACTAGGGTTTAGCCTTTTGAAATAACTGTTTAAATAAAAATGGACTTGTCTCTGGATTTTTCGTGGAAACCAATCTTTTGTCAGATAACTGAGGATGAAACTTTTCGTTCACACACTTTATATAATGAAGATAAAAGAATTATTTTGAACTTTTTAAAAACAGCGCAAACCTGTTTTTAAAAAATGTTCCCTGTAACCAACTTTTGCGATTATACGCACTACTTTTTTTGAACTCGGAAAATACGAAGTGCCGTTGACGAGTTTCATTACGTTATATACTTGTAAGTGTTCATTTTTTAATATTTTCCTAACCTGCCTGATAAGATAAATTTGCCTCGAACATTTTTTGCAGAGATATAGAACATGATGAATTGGATATGAAATCCATTTTAAGGAGCTATTAAGTGAAAGACCCATGAGATTTATATGGTAATCATTTGAAACTGCTAAGTCTTTCCGTGCCGGATCGTGCCCTTGAGAAAATGATATCCTATGTTTTCTTTGTTCAGTTTTAATTTATTTGTCGTAAACCAAGATTCGGACGTGATTATACTATTCTTAGCAAGTTCTAATGTAAAGTGGGTACTCGAAGCGGATGGTTCTTTATGAAAGATTGTGAAAATAATTGTTTTGAAAAAACATTGATCTCATTTAGATGTTCCAAGCAATATATAGAAAACACTATATACTAGTATTTCGGCTTATTATGCCTTTAGTCTTCTATTCGGCATTGCTTCCTACCACTGGAGGTGTTCCTCAAGGGTCTGTACTGGGACCGGTGCTCTTTTTAATTTACATTAATGACCTACCGGTCAATATTACAAGGAGTACCTGTGTTCTTTTTGCTGACGACACGACTATTTTAACTCCAGGGAGTTGTGAAGTGGGCAGGGACAGTCTCAATAATGCGACAACATGGTTTTCAGCTAACAAACTAAAATTAAATATGTCAAAAACGCAACAGATTACCTACGCATACATCTGATAAAAATTGCGCTAAGTCCGCCCCTGTAAAATTACTGGGAATGACATTAGATCCTTCTTTAAATTGGGCAGCGCATATTGACTGTCTCTGCTCAAAGCTTGCAATACAGATTTTTGTCATGAGACAGCTGCGATCTTCTGTAGACAACAACGTTATGCGAACGATATATTTCTCGTTGTTCCACAGTCGCATGATGTACGGGGTAAGTTTGTGGGGAAATAGCAGTTCATCGCGTAGACCGTTTATACTACAGAAGGCTGCCGCTCGTCTAGTGGCTAATGTGCCAAACTATACTCACAGTAGAGACATTTTCAGGAACTACAGGATCTTACCCCTTCCATGTCTGTATTTGCTGAAGTCGCTTTGCTTAGTACATGAATATAAGTCTAATTTACCAACCCATTCGAGTGTTCATGATCATGACACTAAGCACGGTGGTGATCTTATAGTTCCGTTTTCACGAATAAATATTACTAAGAACCATAAACTTAGAATAGATCTATATAATCCATATGTTAATTTTTTTAAGCAAGAGAAACTGAAATTGATGTCTCTGAAAACCTTCCACTTTTTCACAAAAAAATTTTTATTAACGAATTGTTTTTTTAATATCAAGGAGTTTTCTTCTTTTACTTGTCCTTAGGTATGACTGTTAATGTACTGTTATGTATGTAAAAGTCAATAAAACTCTATTCTATTCTATTCTATTCTATTCTATTCTATTCTATTACTCTTCTATTAGACGTCTATTACTCTTAATAGAGTAAATGTTTAGTAATAGACATTTACTCTATTGAAAAAGGCCTAATAATCCGAAATACTAGTATATAGAGTGTTTTCTATATATTGCTAGGAACTTCTAAATGAGATCAATGTTTATTTCAAAACAATTATTAAGTTCTAATGTATTTTCTGTATTATTACCAGAGTACAATAATGTTGTATTATCTGCAAACAAAGTTAATTCACAAGGGCTGATATAATAAAGAAAACGTAGTGGCCCTTAGGCAGAGCTCTGGGGTCAAGATAAATCTAAAATTAGATATATTGACGCACTGAATTTGACACATTTCTTTCTATTAGTAAGATCTGACTGAATCAATGACGTCGAACGCCATGGAGAGAGTCTATCCAGTAAAGTGTTTTGGAAGATACAGTCGAAGGCCTTGCAAAGTGCCCTTCTAACGACTACCGACTAGATCTTCCACAACTTTTAGCAAGGCTTTTATAGCTGAACGATTTTTACGGAACTCATACTGGCTCTCATTTAGAATACAATTGTTTTGAAAATTTTTTGTAATCTAGCTTTAATGAAAAATTCTTAGATGTTGTTAAACTATGGTTTAATAGGTATAATAAGAAGGGACACTAATAAAAATATTTCTAATACTTTCCAGTACTAGAAATATTTCTATTACTATATTTGTACTTGAAGATTTCAATCAAATTATAATAATTTCAAAAACTTTATCAATATAATTCAAGTAACAAATACATACCAAAATATTTGAATTACCATATTAGAAATACCGAAAGAAATTTGGTTACAACTCCAAGTATCTACTTGGAGTACTATACCTTGACATAAAATAGTAAACAGCTCTCATTACTACTTAAATCCTCATTGTCTATTAGTCCATCGGTTTCAAATATAGATTTTCTTTATTAATGCATTTCACGTGTTAGTTGAAAACGTTTTTTATGTTTAATGGATCACTGATGTGGCTGTTACTCATTAGTGGGTTTCTAATAGTTAGTGTTGTTGGTGTTCTCATTGCTGCTGTAGGTTTGTCAGTGATATCTCCAAAAATATGTCACTACGACGTTATAGAGAAAATAGTATTTTCGTAGAGCCTATCAATAAATTAGCAATTTTTTTTTGTGTAGTTCCCAGTTACGATTTTAAAAAAAGAAAACTATCCAACGAGAGGAAATTTAAATTATACAGTTTGTTCTTAACTCTTGCATGGGTCTCCTTATCGTGTATGAATTTTTTTCAATACATATGGAATGCATTTGAAGCGTCTAATCTGTTGATTTACTTGGGTATCTTTGTAGAAATATGTGAAGTTATTTTCTTCCTGCTTTTAATTTTTGGATCTTCATTTTGGAATATGGGAACATGGGAGAGACTACTTAACTTGTTATTTCATTTACAATATGACGTAGTTATTCCGAAAAATTATATTTCTGAACCAGCATTCCTTTATTTGATATTTGAAAGCATTTTTGCTACTTTCTATGTTATTTTTACATTAATATCTCTGAATGAAACTTATATTTTGTTGATTATAAGAATCATATTCTTTCAATATATGGTAGTAGTATGGACAAATGTAATGTGTCGTATTGCTAATTTGTTTAGACATAACTATAAGGTCTTAAACGATACTCTTAAAGATTTTAGTGCCTGCGTTGTTATTGACAATATAAGGACTAGTAGACTACAAAATCTTACTACAGTCTACATGGACACAATTAGAGCTGTATCATTTTTCAACAAAATTTTTGGATGGCCTATTTTACTGGCTATCTGCCAACTGGTTCTACGTTCGCTGGTTTGTTTGAGTTGGATTATCGACCTTAGTCTACACCCACGTTCGAATTTGGTAATAGTGAGAGATATAATTTTCTTTATTATATTCACAATTATAGTAGTGGTAAGTATTAATATTATTACAATAATTTTACATGCATTCACGTAAATCATTATGTTAGATAAATTCTATACGAACGAGTTGTTCGTCAGAAATTGGCCGATAGATTATGCAGGATTTATTACCAGTATTCATCATTGATTTTAAAAATTATTTGAAAATACGCAACGTTGGTGTTAATCTAACAGTGCCATTAAGTTCAGAAAACAGACAACACTTTGTTTCAAGAAATTTTGTTTCAAGAAATGTCATGATTCTTGAAGCACCAATTTGTTTACAATTACTTCGAACATAAATTACATAAAATGTATTAATGAAATACTGCCCTCCAGGTGATGCAGTCAAGCCGTCATCGTTTCTTTGCCTTTCAAAGGGCTCGTGGGACTTCTCCTACTTTTCTTAGAACAAAAGCAGAACGTATCTATTAATATACCTTATTTTTAAATTATTTCAGGAACTCATGTGTTTGAGGCACATTTACTCATATTCCCTATATTTTTAAACATTGTACTTTTTGTCTTCGATCTTAGTAAGTAGGCAAAACCATTTTCACGCCACTTTTTAAATGGGGAAAAGTGGATGGCTTGTGTCCATCAGGAAGTGACCAAAGATGATGGGGGTGTATCGAGGGTGTCGAAGAGTTCTTGGAATGGTGATGAAGAAGTGTTGGTCAATGTCCGAAGGGTGTAAAAGAATTTCGAGGGTGGTAGTTCATGTATGGTAATTAAAATAGTAATTAATGATAATAAAAATAGTAATTATGATTGTTATGATAAAGAATGCGGGATGGGGCTTCCCGAGGGTGTGAGGGGAGGGTGGATGGGGGTGTTGATTTCAAGTGGTGATATGACATTAATATACCTGAGTTCATATGATTGATGTAATCTAATTAATTAAGAATGATAGGTATGTACCTGCTTCTCGAGTTGATTTCAGGTGGTGATATGACATTAATATACCTGAATTCATATGATTGATGTAATCTAATATTAAAAGGATGTAAAAAATAAAGCTGATTGGTGAAATTGATAAAAAAGAAAATGGCGGTTTTCGGGAAGCGCAAGGGGGATGAGGCACTCTGATTTATGGTAAAAAATTGTTCGTTTGATATGATTTCCTATGCTTTATCACACACAGGCACCTACTGACTTGTTTGAACAGCCTTATTCCCGCATTGGAACAAATATGTAGTACCATATTACTCATTTCCTTCTATTGAATTTAACTTGGATATAATAATATTGGTTTGAATCATATTCTAAAAATTAATACATAAATGTCGACATATTAAATTACCGGAACTGATAAAATACCATGTTTATTTCATAAATAAATATAATCTAATTTCTGCCGATTATGCATTATACTCAATCAATGTAGATATATACTTATGCAGAGATAAACGTACGTTTTGTTTTACTAAATATCACATATGAATTAAGTGTAGTATAAATAACTTATTACATACAGAGCGATTTAATTTACATGGTATTTCATAAGTAGGTATTATTATTTGTATTGCAAAGAAATGTACAATTTATGTTTATTCATGCAGACACTTCAAGAGCTGACATGATAAATTATTGTTTTAGGTATCGTAATCTTTAGATAGTTCGATTCCAGGAATAGCGGCATGGTATAAAGGAAATATTTTATTATATAAACAATTTTTGTTTATATATGAATTTAAAACGGTTAGGCACCGCTTCCTTCCCACGTACATTTACAAAGAGGTATCGAGTTCGAGGTTAAAATGACATCACCACAGTGGCAGTAAATATGATAAATAAATATGATTGATATAAATTATAATTAAACAAATCTAAGACGCTAATAGTTTCGGATTCTGGGGAGTAGTCACGTGATCCATAGCTTACATTATTCAGAGTATGTACCTAAGCTATCAGAGTACATCATCAAACTGCGCGAAATTCAAATATTAGTATACAGGGTGTATCAAATTAAAAGCTATACATGGTGAACCATCTTAATGAAAAAAACAGCAGTGTTTATAGAGGTCTTTCGGTAGATGAGGCATGAGCCAGACACTTAGAACCATGAGCTGGTATGGAACAGAAAACAGGTATTTTTCAAACAGGTATGGAACAGAAAACAGGTATTTGCAAACAGATATGAAACAGAAACACCTGTGTAAGCAATAATAAATCTGTCAGTTAATATTAACAAATGACTATTATAGTTTGACGCCTAAGATAACATTAATTTTAATGTCATTGTAGAAACTGCATTAAGCTGTCATCTGTCGGTAGACAGTAGAATGTAATGGTGAAAGGGATCTGTAATGCGGTTGGAGACGCTATCTGTAGGTGGTAGATCGTAATCAACTTAGTAATAGAGGGAAATTTGAAGACTATAATATTATTTTTAAATGACACATATTATTATAAGAGAACAAAGGTGATTGACCATTAAAAATAACAATACTCCTTCTATACGAGTTAATTTATATTATTAAAAATAAACAAAAAATTCTATTGGATCTAATATTGCTTATTTATATGGGAGATTAGGTATGTTTCGAGGTGGTTATGGATATCAAACTGTACATTTTAATAATGGTATCATCTTGAGATACTTCAAGTTGTTGGTAATACATATTTACAGAAACTTTAGCTACGGAGATGATGTTCAGGTGTGTGGATGTTAGAGCTGGATGTTGTGCGGTCAAGAATAAAGATGGCTGCTAGCTGTTGTTATGTATTAATAAATAATTAAAAATAGTAATTATCAATTAAGAATATTAAGTATGATCTGAAGGTATATGATTCTCGGTTACTACCGAGTACAAGTTGTATTAATAATAAATAAAAGTGTTGAGAGAAGGGCTGCTTTTGTTTCAGTCCTCAGGAACCCTGATCCGATAAGATTTTGGTGTCTCACCGGTTTTAGATAAATAAAACCCTTACAATACTAATCCTCATTTAATCAGGGAATTTCATACTCAGACTTCTCAAAAATTGAATGTTTGGGCCGGAATTTTGGGCAACCATCTTGTTGGATCGCTTTTATTCAGGAAAATCTCAATGAAAACATGTATTCATAATTATTGGAAGACACGATTCAAGATTCATGAAGACAATATTCTGATAACAGAAATTTTAGAGTGACGACAGTTTAATGGAAAATTATATAATTTTGCTGTGCGGCAATTTTTGGATGGCCAATGGCCACCAAGAGCACCTGATCTATCCCCTTTGAACTTTTTCCTATGGATTTAAAATCGCGAGTGTACGCCACGCAGCCTGAAACACTGGAGGTGTTGCGTCAGAGAATTGTGGAAGAATGCCGATTTATAACATCGGGTGACTTTAGTAATGTTTCAACAGAATTTGATAACAGTTGACTTATTGTTTGCAAGTTATCGGGGGTCATTTTGAGCAATACATTAAATACAACTTGTTTTTATTTTGCTTCGGCTTTTTTAATTGAGACTGTTTTTTTTTTGAAAACTGATCGACACTAAAAAGTAATGTGGTTATATTGTAATGTGTAAGATAAAAAGTTTATTATTTGTGGGTATTTCTGTAGAAATTAGTACGCGAATGTCGGTTTGTCAACTTTTCGTTTCTAGCCAATAACTCTGTCAAATCTCAACTGATTCCCAAAAACGATGCACCAGTGTGTTCGCAATGAAAAGGGATTTAAAATGATGTGTTAGAAGTAGTATAGTTGCATTTGAAATTTTAAAGTTAGGGTTGCTATCAAGTTGGGATTGACTGTTAAAAAGGCTCTCCCAAAGGACAGGAATCGACAAATCTCGGCGAATTCCATTTGACCATTTTTTTTTTGTTTTATAATTATAGGGGGGTAAAGTTTTCGTTGACCCTGTATACATGTGTATAGTTAACGGAGTAGGTAAATATGGTTTATACAGCTATGAGTAAATTTAGGTTTTTTATATGGAATATCCTTTATTATTATTATGTATTAGTTTTGTTTTCCTGTTTCTACCATTAAAAAAATATGTCTGTCTGTATTTTTCATATTAAATCAGAAATTTAAATTTAAACAAATCTATTATTTATTTTTAATAAATGAAATATTTGGTCAATATTAAAAAAGAAATGAATTCTGCACAATAACACGTTTATGCAAAATTATTATGCCAGAAAATTTATTTATTCATTACTGTAGTTTCTATAGACAAAAATATTATACATTGTACAGAAGCATTTTTGTATAAAAGTGCTACCATATTCTCGAAAACTGAAAAATATAGTACCCACGCTAATGTGTTTCGTATAAAGCAGTAAGAATGCCCATTGTTTTACATTAATAGATGATGGTTGGTACTAGGAAGCTAGGTATATTTTATTATTGACGGGTATCCAGAGGGAAGACCAATAATCATAAAATAGTTTTGAGACTATAAAATTACTTAATATCATTTCTAACAAAAAACAAGGGCCTATAACATTTTCTAAATTTAAAAATCCACTTCCGGTACTTCGTTGGCAACTATTGGAAATTTGGTATATGCCCTGAGCTTGGAAAATTTTTCGCAACTTTCCAAATTTTATGGATAGTTTTGGAAACTTTCAGAAAATGTTATAATATTGGCGCCAAATATACAGTAACATTCTAGTATGTCTGTTTTTGAAGCATTAACTGTTTGATCTTATCTGTGTGACGTGTATATTCTGTATATTTATATTTATCATATAATATATAATACTTATTCATATAATAAAGCAGTTTCACTTAAGAATCATGCCCACAAAATTTCACAATGGTAAAATGAAAATGTAAAATATTACAAAAAGCATCTAGGAACTTTTTTGCGAAGAGTTTAATTTTAGATACATGAGGTATGTAGGTAGGTACCTTTATTAGAAAACCAAACTTCACAATACAATATTGAATAGTACCTACATACAATATACTCGTATTTACTTACTTTGAAATCAAGTTATTGTCTTGAAAACTTTTTTGCAAATTGATTTATGAAATGTTCACGAAATGTTTGAAATTCTATGGAAATTTTTGGAAGTTTGGAACATTTTTGAAAATTTCAGAAACGTTTCAATGTTTCCTGTGTGAAATATTGCCTTGCCTACAACGCTATCCGTATATAGTCATAAATTGCTGCATATTTTATAAACTCAGTAAATATTTTCATCTTTTCTTCCTTAGGACAAGACAACCAATAGAAATTGTGAAAAAGTCATCATCAGTAGGTATCATCTCTCAATAAAGTACTTTATTAAGGTTAAGGTTATTAATTATCTTGGAAATATGTCGTTTCTAATACTCCTGCACAGAAACAGTTGTTCAAATAAATTCTGTTGCAAGATTAGGTTATATACTATACGTGCCATTTCCAAAGACTGTGAGATTTCTATAAAACTGGTAGAAGCATTGGAAAACTTTTTTCCTTGTTTAACTTCAAATATGCTTTATAAGAAAAATATATTTTTGCATGTACTATTACCTCTCATTGGTGTATTTTCTAATTTCAGTGTGGACCTGTAATTATAATCTTTTCATGCGATGGGGCAGTTCAAGAGGCTAAAAAGTTATTAAAAACTTGCTACAGACTGCAAGAGGTTCTACCACTGCTTTCAAGAGAAAAGGAAGAACTGAGGAGGCTAGAGGACATCATTGAAAATAACAGCCCTTGTTTTACAGCGGCGAACTTTTTCGAATTAAAACTATCAACGTTACTTTCGATTATGAGTACTGTTACTACTTATATGATTGTAGTATTACAATTGGATTATTTGTAAATCATATTTTATTATCTATTAATTGTTAATCACTCGAATTGTTTCATATTTGAATGAAAACTTTGCACTGGAACAACTAAATATGTGGTGTAGTATAATGTATGTGTTTTTGTCTTTAGAAAAACATAAAATATAAGAAAAATCCAAACTAGTTACCTACAAGTCTCTTGTGTGTATGCAACTTTGTTATTTATAAATCAGTCCACCTCACTGATGTCCACCAGGTGAAAACTGTCCACTTCAAATAGTTTTAGATGCACCTCAGATATTACATAACACTGGGTCAATATTAGATGTCGTTGTAATTTTCTGCATATGGGGATAGATTGGTGGATAAATATATAGAATTAGTCAGAAATGAATGTTATGCTGCTAATGATTAACAGGAATTATTAAAACTATTCTCCATTAAATTGCATGTCAAGTTGGCCTCAATTAAAGGAAATATAATATAATTATGAAACTAAGTACGACTTCGTTTGTTCTTGTTTTGCTTAAATAAAGACTTCTGCTCAAATGATAAACCCTTAGCTTTTGTAAACCAATTTTTATCCGACAGAAATTACATTAAATGAGGTTACATTTTCTGCGTTTTAGTCATCCTTATAGTTAATGAATGCAAAGGTATAATATTGCAGCTCCTTTCGGGGTTCTAAAGATAACTGAGACTTTTATACAACAGTACAAATCCTTATTTAACACTTGACACACAATACAACACTTCTTGTAAAATATCTAAGTAATTACACACCAAAAACACTTCGAAAATCGCACTTATTTTACTTCAGTATTGTTTCTTATCTTGATCACTGTTCTATTAAAACTGAGTTCCTAGCCGGCACGTCGCGGGCTTTAGGTATATAGGTAAACTAGGCTTCTAGATGTTCGTAGAAATTTCCATCGAATACTCACGAATAATTCGCATACCAGGGCAGTTCAATAACCAATCCACACCCAAGTTATACGAGGGATATTCAATGAATACCGCTGGTGACATCCAGGAAATATGGGCACAAGGGCCTATCTTCCTTATTTCAAGGCCTAGAGAGTTGAGACCTCGCTCTTAGGGGGGTTGTTCGCAGCCCCCCAGAGGCGGTGTTGCCAGATTGTGCACAATTACCCTAAGGCTGGGGAAAACGTAGATTTGGCAAGGCCGCACTCAGGCACTGTGTCGGCGATTTTGTAACACTGCCCCCCTCCTTACGAACAGCTTCTGGAATCCTCCATGTTGGTGGATTATTTCCTTTGTAGGACACAGCCTCTCGATATGAACTGCCTTGGGCTTAGCTTTCAGAAGCATCAGTATTCTGTACACTAACTCATTGCTCTTCTTGACTATTAAGTAAGGTCCTGTCCATGGTCTCTGAAGTTCGGGACTAAATACTTTTCTTCTTTGAGACTGGTACAACCACACCACATCTCCTTCCTTGTAGGGGCCCTGATTGGGATTTTACTATTCAGGAGTAGACGGTCTCTAGCAAATTCATGTACTATCCTCAGTGTTTCCTCTAAGTTGGCTATATAATTCCGTTCAAAATTTCGTCAAATTTCTTTTGCTTATACCAACATCGCGTCACTCCCTGCCAAATATAACCCCTTTCAGCTTTATATTGCCAAACTTGTTCCTAGTATAATCCTTGTAACTGAAACATGGCTCTCTCCTAAAATACCATGATGCTGCCATCGCATTACCAAATTATATTCTCTTCAGATCGGATCGTATAAATAAAAAAGGTGGTGGAGTGTGCGCTTTCTTTAACAGCAATCTTTTTTCTAATTCAAATGTAAGACAATTACAATGCACTTTACCAAATATACACTATTCAAAGGATTATTCCATTACACACCCCGAAGTATAATCATAGTCAAGTATATAGGAAACAGTGGTGCACACGAGAGATTTATAACCTGAGTGAAGAAAAAATATCATTATGGCAACGTTATAAACGTTCATTTTCGGATGTTGATTACCAACTCCATCGTACCGTCTCTAATAGACTAACAGGTCGCTTACGACTTGCCAGGCCCAATTTCGAAAACCGACTCGTGGACAAAGGTCCCAAAATGTTTTATAAATACACACGCTCAGGCTTATCTAGTAAAGTATCTATACCTCTAATAAGGAAAGTAGACGAAACATTGTGTAATGCTAATAAAGAAGTTGCTGATACATTTACAGATACGTTCTTCGCAGCATATACGATTGATAGTGGAACTCAAATTCCTGTTCTAGATCCGATTTCCAGGATAGATGCTACAATTGATAATGTGCTAATAAATTCGACCTTGGTGCTCACACAGATGATCGAGCTACGCTCGGATTCGTCCCCTGGAGCCGATGCAGTCAATCCGTTGTTCTTGTCCAAATGTGCCAATATCTTATGCATACCACTGAGCCAGATAATGGCGAAGTCTTTTGACACTGGTATAATTCCCTCGGACTGAAAAGTCGCCAGTGTAACACCCATTTATAAAAAAGGAGACAAACTGTCCAGCGTCAACTATCGACCAATCAGTTTAACATCGGTTCCCTGCAAAATGTTGGAACGTATTATCTGTGATGTACTAATCCCATTTTTATTAAACAACGGAATTATTCCTTCTCATCAACATGGTTTTTTACCTGGTCGATCTGTCGTCACCAACCTTCTACCAGCAATCAACAGGTGGACCTCCAGCTTAGATGCGCAGCAGCCTATGGACATAATTTATTCTTTATATGGACTTCTCTCGTGTCTTTGATAAAGTGCCGCTTAATAGACTATTACTTAAACTTGAACATTTCGGTGGGCCCGATTCTTTTCTTAGTATACGTATCTGACCATGCTCAAAACTGTTCTTCTAATATTGTATCTTATGCAGACGACCTTAAACTTTTCTCACTGCCATCGCCGACCATTCAAGCTGATCTGGATCTCATCGCTGATTGGTGCTCTCGTTGGCTAATACCATTGAACCATACGAAATGTTGCGTTCTTTATATGCCCAAGAATAATCCAGAACTAATTTATAAAATTGATGGACATATTATTGCAAAAGTTTTACAGCAAAATGACCTAGGCGTTATTGTGACAGAGTCTTTGTCTTGGAGTGCCCATTTTACAAAGGTTGTCAACAGATGTAATCAACTTATTTACATGATTCGAAAATCCTTTCAGGATCTTACTATTGATACATTTCTAAAGATCTACAAGGCGTATATCCCGCCACATCTGGAATTTTTAGTATCTGTTTGGTCACCTTTATTAAAGCAAGATATAAACAGACTCGAAGGAATTCAGAGACGAGCCACTAAGCTACCCAGTGGTTTTCATAACATTCCTTATGAAACCCGCGAAGTTACCATCATTAGATAAACGCAGAATGCGTGGTGACCTTATTGCGACCTATAGGTTACTTCAAGGTGAGATTTCCAGGCAACATTTCCTGCCCAACATAGTGTTAGACGTCTGGAACTCTCTACCCAATAGTGTAGTGACTGCGCCTTCTTTAAATTCATTTAAAAATAGACGATCGTTTCATGAATTTATCTGCTTAGTTTGGTCATATCTCGTAGTATTTGTAGTATTTATAGGATGTCATTTTGTTCTGTTACAGTATGTGTATATCGTATATGCTTTCCTGTTATAAGTACTATGACATTTATATGGTGTATTGTATTATATTTAGTTTTTTTTCTTATAATCTGAGCAAAACAAGCTGTCAAGCTTCTGCTCATATTTCCTTAATAATAATAATAATAATAATATACTCATAGGAAGATTCACTTCATCGGTATAGTTTTCGGCTGAAGATCTGCCAAAGGTAAGGTCTATGGGAAGCTTCATTTCTCTTCCAGTTAGCAACATCGACGGGGTATACAGCCAGTAACTTCATGTTGGGAGTTTCTGTAGGCTAACAGAAAAAGAGGCACTAACTTGTCCCAGTCTCGTTGGTTTTCTCTGACAAACATCGAAGGATATTGATTGATGGTTGTGTTGTGCCTCTCAACCATTCCGTAGGACTAAGGATGAAGGGGTGTCGTCCGTGTCTTTCTAATTCCTAATGCTCCATGGGATGTTTCCATACATTTGATTCGAAATTTCGTCCTTGATCGGTATGAATTTCCAAGGGCACTCCATGTCTGCAGATGAGATTCTCCAACAATGCTTCAGCTACCGTCTCGTTTCCTGATTTGGAATTGGAACAACTTCTGGCCACTTTAAAAGACAGTCCACGTAGTACGTTCTCGATTAATGCTTGTGGCACGATCGTTTAGAACACAATGGCTTTTCCATCAGGACTCTCCCAATTCGGAGTGATTAAGTCATCTCGGAAGCACAATGAGTCTCACTGCAACCAGTATAGTTTCACTCGTTGTCGTTGTCTGGCCCCCCAGAGGCGGTGTTTACAGATTGTGCGCAATTTCCTTAAGGCTGAAAACGGAAAAAGGATTCAGCCTTTTGAAATAAGCCTGTTTAAATAAAAATCGACCTGTCTCTGGATTTTTCGTGGAAACCAATCCTTTGACGGATAATTGAGGATGAAACGTTTCGTTCACACACCTTATATAATGAAGATAAAAGAATGATTATGAAAAACAGTGTAAACCTCTTTTTAAAAAATTTGCCCTTTAACCAACTTTTGCGATTATACGCACTACTTTTTTTGAAATCTGAAAACACGAAGTGCCGTTGACGAGTTTCATTCTATTATATACATATTAGTGTTTAATTTTTTAATATTTTCCTAAGCTGTCTGATAAGATAAATTTTTCTCGAACATTTTTTGCAGAAATATACAACATGATGAATTGGATATGTAATCCATTTCAAAGAGCTATTAAGTGAAAGACCCAGCAGATTTATATGGTAATCACATAAAACTGCTAAGTCTATCCGTGCCGGATCGTGCCGAATGTCCCTTGAGAAAATGATACCCCTATGTCTTCTTAGTTTAATTTTAAGTTATTTACCGTAAACCAAGATTCGGACGTGATTATACTATTCTTAGGCAAGTTCCAATGTATTTTCTATATCATTACCAAGTACAATAATGTATTATCTGCAAATAAAATTAATTCACAAGGGCTCATATAATAATAAAGAAGACATAGTGACCCTTAGACAGAGCCCTGGGGTACGCCATAAAGATAAATCTAAAATTAGATATAGGTATTGACGCACTGAATTTGACACACTGCTTTCTATTAGTAAGATCTGACTTAATCAATGACGTCCAACACCATAGAGAGAGTTTCTCCGGTAAAGTGTTTTGGCAGATACAGTCGAAGACCTTGCTGTTGGTCTTATATGGCAGAAATGTTGTCACACAACATTTCTGCCATATAAGTGCCCTCCTCACGACTACCGACTAGATCTTCCACAACTTATAGCAAAGCTTTTAAAACTGAACGATTTTTACGGAAGCCATACTGGCTCTCATTTAGAATACAATTGTTTTGAAAATATTTTTGTAATCTAGTTTTAATGAGAAATTCTTACATTTTGTCAAAATATGGTTTAATAGGTATAATAATAAGGGATACTTATTAAAATATTTAAAATATTTCTAATACTTTCCAGTAGTAGAAATATTTCTATTACTATATTTGAAGTAGATGAAGATTTCTATAAGATCATAATAATTTCAAATACTTTAGCAATATAATTCAAGTACCAAATACCTACCAAAAGACTTGAAATACCGAAAGTAATTTTGTTACTACTCCAAGTAGATATCTTGACATAAAATACTAATGTGTTCTCATTACAACTACTTAAATCCTCATTGTCCATTAGTTCATTGGATTCAAATATACATTTTCTTTATTAATGCATTTCACGTGTTAGCTGAAAACGTTTTTTATATTTAATGGATCACTGATGTGGCTGTTACTCATTAGTGGGTTTCTAATAGTTAGTGTTCTTGGTGTTCTCGTTGTTGCTGTAGGTTTGTCAGTGATATCTTCAAAAATATGTCACTACGACGTTACAGAGAAAATTGTATTTTCGCAGAGCCTATTAATAAATTAGCAATTTTTTTTTGTATAGTCCCCAGTTATGATTTTAAAGAAAGAAAACTATCCAACGGGAGGAAATTTAAATTATACAGTTTGTTCTTAACTCTTACATGGGTCTCTTTATCATGTATGAATTTTTTTCTATACATATGGAGTGCACTCGAATCGGCTAATCTGCTGATTTATCTGGGTATCTTTGTAGAAATATGTGAAGTCATTTTTTTCCTGGTTTTAATTTTTGGATCTTCATTTTTGAATATGGGAACTTGGGAGAAACTACTTAACTTGTTATTTCATTTACAATATGACATAGCTATTCCGAAAAATTATTGTTTTGAACCAGCATTCCTTTATTTGATACTTGAAAGCATTTTTGCTACTTTTTATGTTATTTATACATTAACAACTCAGAATGAAACTTACATTTGGTTGATTATAAGAATCATATTATTTCAATATATGGTAGTAGTATGGACAAATGTAATGTGTCGTATTGCTAATTTGTTTAAAAATATCTATAAGGTCCTTAACGATACTCTTAAAGATTTTAGTGCCTGCGTTGTCATTGACAATATAAGGACTAGAAGACTACAAAATCTTACTACAGCCTACATGGACACAGTTAGAGCAATACGATTTTTCAACAAAATTCTTGGATGGCCTATATTACTGGCTATCTGCCAACTAGTTCTACGTTCGCTGATTTGGTTGAGTTGGACTATCGACCTTAGTTTACACCCACGTACGAATTTGGTAATAGTGAGAGATGTAATTTTCTTTATTATATTCACAATTATAGTAGTGGTAAGTACTGATATTATTACAATAATTTTACATGCATGTAAATCGCTATGTTAGATAAATTCTATACGAGCGAGTTGTTCGTCAGAAATTGGCCGATATATTATGCAGGATTTATTACCAGTATTCATCGTTGATTTTAAAAATTATTTAAAAATACGTAACGTTGGTGTTCATCGAACAGTGCCATTAAGTTTTGAAAACAGACAATACTTTGTTTCGAGAAATGTCATGATCCCTGAAACATCAATTTGTTTACAATTACTTTGAACATAAAGAAATG
>CAWUQG010000006.1:5000-19948 GCA_963924545.1 Pogonocherus hispidulus
GAGTGGTCCGGGAACAGTATCCGAGGACCGCAATGTGCGTTCGAAATGTCGATGTTCATGTGTCCTGCAGTTCACAAGTTGACGCGCAATTAGCTGCGTTCTTCATCGACCCACGAGCCAAGTGATTCACCGTTCAGGGTAATCGTTTAAATAATTCGACGAGAGCGACAACTCGCGCGGCGGACCGCGCGTCGTCGCTCTTATATACGTCTACAGACAAATGGCAAGTGATTGAAAAAATTAAAAAAAAAAAGGAGAACTTTGCGCCTCGCGACTTTGTAACGCACGACACATGTACTTACAGACGAGGTGTGCTAGTCGCAGGAGCGCAGTTCTCCTTAAAATTTTGAGATCTATCTGAAGAGGCGCGTGAGCCTCCTCGACGGTCGGGCGAATATCTTTTAACACCGTAGGAAAATACTTTACGTAATCCCTTTCGAAAGAGGAAACTAGAATGCATCGGCCGGCGAACCCTGTTTACATCGAAACATTATCGCTCTACTCCTCGCACTCTGCTATGCGCTCTCTCGTAGGTGCCCGAAAATGTCGTATACCTAAAAATATATAATAGGTCGACCACGTCGAGGTTGTAAAATTTGCAAACGCAAACTTCCTCTCCGAAGATCTGGAGTTCGAGAAACTTTTTGAAAAATGATCGGCCTGGCGCTGCTCGTTCGTCGTTTCGCCTACAACACACACGCACGTACGACTTTGCACATATACGAAATTCGTTAATGCGTCGTCGAGCGTAGTAGAAGCAGCGTCCGAACTTACGCGCGCGCCTGGCTTCGCATCGCCGAGCTAAAACGGGAACGTGATTACTACTAATACCGCTTTCGAGGATTTTCGTACTTCTCGTCCCCGTCTTTGGCCCCCACAGGCAGTTAGTTCGAATATATGTCGGTTCTATATAAATATAGTGTGGCGACACACAGACAAGTTTTGTTGTTTAACAACACTGTAATGATCCTTCCGCAGGTTCACCTACGGAAACCTTGTTACGACTTTTACTTCCTCTAAATGATCAAGTTTGGTCATCTTCCCAGCGACATCGGCGACGCCGAAACGCCACCGCGACCAGTCCGAAGACCTCACTAAATCATTCAATCGGTAGTAGCGACGGGCGGTGTGTACAAAGGGCAGGGACGTAATCAACGCGAGCTTATGACTCGCGCTTACTGGGAATTCCTCGTTCATGGGGAACAATTGCAAGCCCCAATCCCTAGCACGAAGGAGGTTCAGCGGGTTACCCGGGCCGCTCGGCCAGGGAGGACACGCTGATTCCTTCAGTGTAGCGCGCGTGCGGCCCAGAACATCTAAGGGCATCACAGACCTGTTATTGCTCAATCTCGTGCGGCTAAATGCCGCCTGTCCCTCTAAGAAGAATTGTTTGTACGCCGACAGTAAAAACCGCGCGCGGCAAGAGGCCGAAACCTCGAACCGGCGGGCCTTTGGGATGTCGAAATACGCCTAGTTAGCAGGCTAGAGTCTCGTTCGTTATCGGAATTAACCAGACAAATCGCTCCACCAACTAAGAACGGCCATGCACCACCACCCACCGAATCAAGAAAGAGCTCTCAATCTGTCAATCCTTCCGGTGTCCGGGCCTGGTGAGGTTTCCCGTGTTGAGTCAAATTAAGCCGCAGGCTCCACTCCTGGTGGTGCCCTTCCGTCAATTCCTTTAAGTTTCAGCTTTGCAACCATACTTCCCCCGGAACCCAAAAGCTTTGGTTTCCCGGAAGCTGCCCGCCGAGTCATCGGAGGAACGTCGGCGGATCGCTAGCTGGCATCGTTTATGGTTAGAACTAGGGCGGTATCTGATCGCCTTCGAACCTCTAACTTTCGTTCTTGATCAATGAAAGCGTTTTTGGCAAATGCTTTCGCTTCTGTCCGTCTTGCGACGATCCAAGAATTTCACCTCTAACGTCGCAATACGAATGCCCCCATCCGTTCCTATTAATCATTACCTCGGGGTTCCGAAAACCAACAAAATAGAACCGAGGTCCTATTCCATTATTCCATGCACACAGTATTCAGGCGAAGTTTTAGCCTGCTTTAAGCACTCTAATTTGTTCAAAGTAAACGTGCCGGCCCACCTCGACACTCAGTGAAGAGCACCGCGGCGGGATTGAGTTGGGCCGCCCTTGCGAGCTAAGCCCACCGGCAGGACGTCCCGCGGAACGCCAGTTAACACCGCGGACGATGAACCGGCGACGCGGGACACAGATTCGACTACGAGCTTTTTAACCGCAACAACTTTAATATACGCTATTGGAGCTGGAATTACCGCGGCTGCTGGCACCAGACTTGCCCTCCAATTGATCCTCGTTAAAGGGTTTAGAGTGTACTCATTCCGATTACGGGGCCTCGGATGAGTCCCGTATCGTTATTTTTCGTCACTACCTCCCCGTGCCGGGAGTGGGTAATTTGCGCGCCTGCTGCCTTCCTTGGATGTGGTAGCCGTTTCTCAGGCTCCCTCTCCGGAATCGAACCCTGATTCCCCGTTACCCGTTACAACCATGGTAGGCGCAGAACCTACCATCGACAGTTGATAAGGCAGACATTTGAAAGATGCGTCGCCGGTGCGAGACCGTGCGATCAGCGAAAAGTTATTCAGAGTCACCAAGTTGTACGATGACGAGCGAACCCGCCACCGATTGGTTTTGATCTAATAAAAGCGCTCCTTCCGTCTCCGGTCGGAGCTCTGTTTGCATGTATTAGCTCTAGAATTACCACAGTTATCCAAGTAAATGTGGGTACGATCTAAGGAACCATAACTGATTTAATGAGCCTTTCGCGGTTTCACCTTAATTTGGCTTGTACTGAGACATGCATGGCTTAATCTTTGAGACAAGCATATGACTACTGGCAGGATCAACCAGGGAGCTGTTCTATATTTAATAGATCAGTCTCCTTTTCGTCGTCGCCGTCGTCGTCGCTTTCGCGACTACAACGAACAACTACGGAGGAGACAGACGTCTACGCGTGTTGTGTGCGTCGAAACGAAAGATAAACCTTCGCGACGCCACGCTCTTGTCCGTACATATAATCCGTATGATAAATAATTGTAACCGTTTATCGACGGCGGAAAACTACGTTATCTTCGCGTTTCGTATATCGCAGCAGCAGCAGCATAGCAGCAGCAGCAGCGAACCCACGAACAACGCGTTAAACGCAGAGCCGCGCAATGTCGAACGGCGAAAAACTTCGACCATTCTCTCGACCCTTCGCTAGATTGAAAGCGACACGGTGTTCTCGAAAAGTAGTCGTTCCGTGGTAAATTTTAAAAATAATGATAATAATAAAATTATTACATTATTCAAAATATTCTCGCTCGGACAGAGGAGAGTCGTCGCAAATTTTCATACTAAAAACGAGAGCCAACGTGCCGGCAGCGGCGAATGGACACAATTTACGACGATAGTCGTGCATTTGTCATCGCTACCGCGAAGCAGCGTCGGCATCTATGTTTTTGTAATTTTGGGTGATCGCATATGGACCGCAAACGCTAAGCGCACGCTAAATCCGCGATCTCGCTGTTGGGTGTTTTCGAACGTAAACTAAAAATTAACTTACGTCCTATCGTGGCCTGAAGTTTTCACACTTGCGTGGGCAAGGTCCGTCACGACGACGTCGACACATAATATAAAATAATGAACGACGCCGAAGGAAGACCGCCTCGTCCGCAACAACTGGGCAAAAGCAAATACAGAACTAACCGACACACGTACGATGTATGTGCGCCGCAGCGCTGCATTGCTCCTCACGACGGGAGAGTATCCGACTCCGGCTGTTGGCCGAGCAGACTGCTCTCCACATATATGTGCAAGTGACACGGCTTCGTGCTCGGTTCTTCTGAAAGTCGCTTGCGACCTATAGTCATCCTGGAATATCGGCGTTTTCTTTAGAAAAGTAACGCTCCCGCGACCCCGATACATTTGTGAATAAAATATATTTTAAAGCGAAATAGGGCATTACAAACGACAGTATTTGGAGTAGTATACGATTTTGTTGAAAGATGAAAATAAATTTTAATTCTTTACCAATAACGACGCCTCGATTTTAAAAGGTTTAGTAAAATATGACTTTCCTCCTCTCCGTCGATAGACGTAAAAAGACGACTGTGGACGCTCTCTGGTAAATTGTAGTAGTCGTCCGAACTGTGTAATGTGAAGTACCGCTGCGCGGAGGCTTCCCGTGGATCGTGTCAAGAACATTAGTATAATTGTACATGGGCGTTTGTGTGATTTTTAAAATTTTCGGCGGGTGAGTGCAAGAAGACGAAAATCAGTAATTAATAAGTTTGAGAACGCATCCGAATCGCCCGATATGTCGCAGAAGGACGCGGACGCTGAACGTGGATCGTGTCAAGAACATTAATATAATTGTACATGGGCGTTTGTGCGATTTTTAAAATTTTCGGCGGGTGAGTGCAACAAGACGAAAATCAGTAATTAATAAGTTTGAGAACGCATCCGAATCGCCCGATATGTCGCAGAAGGACGCGGACGCTGGACGCGGATCGTCTCGAAAACATTAGTAAAATTGAACATGGGCCTCTGTGTGATTTTTACAATTTTCGATGGGTGAGTGCAACAAGACGAAAATGAGTAATTAATAAGTTTGAGAACGCATCCGAATCGCCCGATATGTCGCAGAAGGACGCGGACGCTGAACGTGGATCGTGTCAAGAACATTAGTATAATTGTACATGGGCGTTTGTGTGATTTTTAAAATTTTCGGCGGGTGAGTGCAACAAGACGAAAATCAGTAATTAATAAGTTTGAGAACGCATCCGAATCGCCCGATATGTCGCAGAAGGACGCGGACGCTGAACGTGGATCGTGTCAAGAACATTAGTATAATTGTACATGGGCGTTTGTGTGATTTTTAAAATTTTCGGCGGGTGAGTGCAAGAAGACGAAAATCAGTAATTAATAAGTTTGAGAACGCATCCGAATCGCCCGATATGTCGCAGAAGGACGCGGACGCTGAACGTGGATCGTGTCAAGAACATTAGTATAATTGTACATGGGCGTTTGTGCGATTTTTAAAATTTTCGGCGGGTGAGTGCAACAAGACGAAAATCAGTAATTAATAAGTTTGAGAACGCATCCGAATCGCCCGATATGTCGCAGAAGGACGCGGACGCTGGACGCGGATCGTCTCGAAAACATTAGTAAAATTGAACATGGGCCTCTGTGTGATTTTTACAATTTTCGATGGGTGAGTGCAACAAGACGAAAATGAGTAATTAATAAGTTTGAGAACGCATCCGAATCGCCCGATATGTCGCAGAAGGACGCGGACGCTGAACGTGGATCGTGTCAAGAACATTAGTATAATTGTACATGGGCGTTTGTGTGATTTTTAAAATTTTCGGCGGGTGAGTGCAACAAGACGAAAATCAGTAATTAATAAGTTTGAGAACGCATCCGAATCGCCCGATATGTCGCAGAAGGACGCGGACGCTGAACGTGGATCGTGTCAAGAACATTAGTATAATTGTACATGGGCGTTTGTGTGATTTTTAAAATTTTCGGCGGGTGAGTGCAACAAGACGAAAATCAGTAATTAATAAGTTTGAGAACGCATCCGAATCGCCCGATATGTCGCAGAAGGACGCGGACGCTGAACGTGGATCGTGTCAAGAACATTAGTATAATTGTACATGGGCGTTTGTGTGATTTTTAAAATTTTCGGCGGGTGAGTGCAACAAGACGAAAATCAGTAATTAATAAGTTTGACAACGCATCCGAATCGCCCGATATGTCGCAGAAGGACGCGGACGCTGGACGCGGATCGTCTCGAAAACATTAGTAAAATTGAACATGGGCCTCTGTGTGATTTTTACAATTTTCGATGGGTGGCTGTGCAAGACGATCGTAGTTAGACATCGAAAAGTTGGAGAACGTATTCGAATCGCTCCATATGTCGTACAGCGATGCAGAGGATGAACGCGGATCGTGTCAGAAACATTAGTAAAATTTTTTCAACATGGGCCACGTTGTAATTGTTATAATTTTGTACGACAGATGTTGTTAGTCGATTGGAGGCAGTTGTTAATAAGGTTTTGTACATTAGTACAAAAAAAAATTTCATAATTTTTTCATTTAGGTTATTTTAGGTTAGGGATGGTTTATTGTTATTTGTTTACTTAAAATTTTTCTTCTGCTTTGAATAATTTACAATAATTTGTAATATGTATGCAAAAAATGATTCGATATTACTGGTTTTTATTTGGAAGTTACTGAACCAAATGTTCTCAAATTTGGAGGATGTTTTGAGCATAAAAATAGCTTCAAAATGAGTCCCCATCACTCGACCCTCATTTTCATTTACAAAAATTTGCTATCGCGCGCCCAGCTGTCACTTTGACATTCAGAGCTGTCATTGATGTGTCAAAAAATGCAGAATGTAGTCATATATTATCGTTCAAAATTTCATCACAATTTACCCAGTGGTTAAAAAATTATAGGGGGGGGGGCGGACTTTATGTCCTCACTGTATTGAAAGAGACATAGATATATTATTAGTTATATTAAGTTAGCATAGGATAAGTGGGGAATAAGGTAATAGCCAACCAGTAAAACTCTCTATAGTGAATAAAAGACATGATAGATATATGAATTAAGTAACCAATAATACTAGTAACCGAATATAAAACAATACATATCTGTATTGACTTTTATTGACCATAAAAGAGGATTTGTAGATCAAATAATATTTCTAATAATTGTTAATTAAAGGCTATTTGTCATAATTTTAAAGGTGGATTGATTTAAAATTATAATATTTCCTTGTAAATAATTTAAATAGATTACAAAACACTTTTCAGAACTCCTTGAGAATAGAATCTCAGCTCTACCGTATGAGTTGGAAAAAGATCAAATAAGGTAAAAATTTATATAAAATTAAATATTTAGGGATATTTGATATATATATATATATATATATATATATATATATATATATATATATATATATATATATATATATACCTATATAAATAAACACTTATTGACATAACATTATATACACAAAACATTTATACATAATAAATATCTAACAACGTAAAAGGGTATATAATAATATGTATGTGTATATATTCATATTCGTTGTTATGTAATATTACAACTAGAATCGTGTTACGTCAAGTGGAACATGTGAAATGCAGTAATAATTGATATAGGTGAGGGTTGTCAGTCATTTAGAGACGTAAATGGAACTACATATATGTTATGGGGGAGGGGGAGGGTGATTGATTACCAATGGCGTGTAACGATTTTCTTTTTTGTAAAGATTTTTGTGGTTCTGAAAAGAACCGTTTTTATTTATTGTAGAGGTGTTGTCGTCCTGAAAGAGGGAAGTAAGATTTAAAGCTTGCGAATATTTTAAGCTCGTTCGCCTCTTATCCGTCTTGCTAATTGAATATCTTTCGGCATGATTGTAACACGTTTGGCGTGAATGGCGCATAAATTAGTATCTTCGAAGAGACCTACGAGATACGCCTCGCTGGCTTCCTGAAGGGCCATAACTGCTGAACTTTGAAAACGCAAGTCGGTCTTGAAATCCTGTGCGATTTCTCTTACCAAACGTTGGAAAGGTAATTTACGTATCAACAGTTCTGTACTTTTTTGATAACGACGGATTTCTCTTAAAGCGACGGTACCTGGCCTATAACGATGAGGTTTCTTAACTCCGCCTGTCGCCGGAGCACTCTTACGTGCAGCTTTAGTGGCCAATTGCTTACGTGGTGCCTTGCCGCCTGTAGACTTACGAGCCGTTTGCTTTGTACGAGCCATGTCGGTAAAATAATAGCGATGAGATAGACGAGATTATAAATAAACTACGCGCGTGTATACCCAACGGCAGTTCAAGAACTAATAAACGAAGCAATGAATTTGAACGTTCTTATATAGTTGTGCCGCGTACCGTCGAACGATTGGATTGGTCAGATTAAGGTCGGTAGGCGGAGCTTGTATATGCTATATAAGAAACCGAAAATTCTGGGATCGACACAGTTCTCCGTTATACTTCCACAGATAAACGACGTGTCTGTTTGTGTGTGTTTTCTATTTGTCTGTTTCTTATTGTTCTTGTACTAGTGTTTGAGAAAATGACGGGACGCGGTAAAGGAGGTAAAGGATTGGGCAAAGGAGGCGCCAAGCGTCATCGAAAGGTGTTGCGTGACAATATCCAGGGTATTACGAAACCCGCAATTAGAAGATTGGCACGCAGAGGTGGAGTGAAACGTATTTCCGGTCTCATATACGAGGAAACTCGTGGAGTCTTGAAAGTTTTTCTAGAAAACGTTATTCGAGATGCTGTGACGTACACTGAACACGCCAAAAGAAAAACCGTGACCGCCATGGATGTTGTGTACGCTTTGAAACGTCAAGGTCGGACCTTATACGGTTTCGGGGGTTAATTGAAGTTAAATAGGACGGCTGCAGGCGACGCAGGACCCAACGAAATTATAAAAAAACGGTTCTTTTCAGAACCACAATTTTTTTTTGAAACAAAGAATTTCGTAAATGTGTTTATTCCATAATGGTTAAGTGTATAGCGCGAATTTGTCTGTCTGTCTGTCTGTCTGTCTGTCTGTCTGTCTGTCTGTCTGTCTGTCTGTCTGTCTGTCTGTCTGACTGTCTGACTGTCTGTCTGTGTGACTGTGCTTGTGAGAGAAAAGAAATTAAGAAAATTGTGAAATAGAAAGAATATAAATGAAATATAAAATTTAAATGTGCGTATTACAATTGTTTTTTAATCAAGCGAATTGTAGATATTGTTTATTCATAATTTGAAATAGTTAAAGGAAAATATTAAAAACTTCTTTTCACGTCTGCTTTAGGACCAGTACGTAGATTGACTATTGCTTGGAATTAGTTTTATATGACATAAATAGAATGTTTTCGAAAGGAGATGTAGTTTCTTTGTAAGTTGTAACGTATTTAATTAACCACACTGTTGATAATCCAAATGAAGCTCAGAAATGTTGTTGAAATTGGGAACGTGGATTCCATTTCTGACATTATAATTGTGCTAAACGTAGCGGGTGGAACGAAAGACGTAGGTAGATGTTAGTGATAAGTCGAAAAAGCTGGATTTTCTGCATTTCAGAATGGAGAAGGCTGGGCTTGTATGTATGGCTAATAAAAGACATTTATTAAAATGTTAGTTACATTTGTGAAATAAAAATGTGTCGCAATTGTATTTTATATTTAAAAATGCCTCTGTTGTATATCGACTGTCTACATGGAAACCTATTTATATATTTATTTTGTCAGAATTGATCTTATTTTTTAATGTAACGTGGTAAGCTATATATTTTCACATACATTCGGTAATAATTTATGTAAATACATGCTCTTAATTTCACTGTAATGGGTGTTATGCAACGACTTTCTTTTTTCGAAAAATGTTTGTGGCCCTGAGAAGGGCCGATAATGGAAGGTGTTAGTATATTTACTGTTGATTGGTTTAAGGCTTCTTTTCGGTCTTCTTGGGCAAGAGGACTGCCTGTATATTTGGTAGGACACCGCCCTGCGCGATGGTAACTCCGGAGAGGAGTTTGTTCAATTCTTCGTCGTTTCTAATAGCTAATTGTAAATGACGGGGGATGATGCGCGTTTTCTTATTGTCGCGCGCCGCGTTTCCGGCCAATTCCAAAACTTCTGCGGCCAGATATTCCATAACGGCCGCTAAATACACCGGCGCTCCAGCGCCCACTCTTTCGGCGTAATTACCCTTCCTAAGGAGCCTGTGAATACGGCCCACTGGAAATTGCAAACCGGCACGACTTGACCTAGACTTTGCTTTTCCCTTCACTTTTCCTCCTTTACCACGACCGGACATCTTGATAGATTAACAAAACTCGATTATGTTGATATATTTCAAAAATGAACGTAGAGAGTGCCTCCTCTCTGTACGAAATATCGGAATACAATATGATTTCGGAGTCGACGAGTCTGCCTCTTATAGTACTCGGTCGACCAATCAGGGGCCCCGCTTCTATTCATTTCGCTTGGGGCGTGGCCTAAGTCTACAGCGGTCGGGTAGTATAAATAGCAGATCGCCGTGACTCCTTTATTTCATTTCTGTCAAGAAGTCGTGGCGGTGCTCCGTAATATCGGCGATTTCGTGATTTTGTTATTTGTGTACGTGTGAGAATAAGATAAAATGCCACCTAAAGCTAGCGGAAAGGCCGCGAAAAAAGCAGGAAAGGCTCAGAAAAATATTTCAAAGACCGATAAAAAAAAGAAGCGCAGGAGGAAGGAAAGTTATGCCATTTACATTTATAAGGTTCTGAAACAAGTTCATCCCGATACTGGAATATCCAGCAAAGCCATGAGTATCATGAACAGTTTTGTAAACGATATTTTTGAACGCATAGCTGCCGAAGCCTCTCGACTGGCTCATTATAATAAGCGTTCTACTATTACAAGTAGAGAAATTCAAACTGCTGTCCGATTGCTGCTTCCTGGCGAACTAGCCAAGCACGCGGTTAGCGAGGGAACTAAAGCCGTCACTAAGTATACCAGTTCAAAATAAATTTCATCGAAGTACTAAATCCAGCGAGATTTAAACAAAACGGTTCTTTTCAGAACCACAAAAATTTAGAAATAAGGAAAGTCGTAATGTGTTCAATGTATCTTCAATATACTGTTGTACAATTACCTTTGTAGATAGGGAATTGAGATCGAGATTGATATTTACCTACGCTGAAAAAGGATGATAGTAAAAAAATTGAGCTAATCTTTGTCAATGTATTTTCCATAGGTATAACCGAGTGACTTAATTATAATTTTATGGTTAGTACCTATAACAATAAATGTCTATAAAGATTATACGTCAACCGTAAATTTTAAAGTAATTTTATATATGTGTGCGTAGTAAAGTAAGGCCTGTCTGCGAAAATTTGGGTGTAATTTGTCAATAGATTTTTGTTTGTTTGTAGAGTTGATGAAAATTTGTGGCACTTATGTAATTATCGCGTACAAGCAAGCGGTACTTCATTATTATTGTTTCTTTGATCGTTTCATAAAAAGTAAACGTATCTATTGGATTGCGCAATGAAATAACTTTATGCAAAATTATTTTTATAATCGATTTAATGTACCTATAATGCTTTTAAAAAGGAAAAATTTGTTTATTTACTCCATATATAAAATATTTAACGGGACTTCATTAATATACGGCAAAAGTATATATTTCTGATTTGTATTAGTAAATAACCGTTCAACGATGGATCGACTGTGATACTGTGTGTGCCGGTTCCACGAGGCTCTCCACTAGATAGTGTTTGCCTCAGGGTGCGGTGTTTTCAATCAAATGTGGGCATCTGTCGCTTTTCTATGTAGAGTAGTGCCGGGATAAGGTGGGTGGGTGGGTTTGAGGGTGGTGGATTATAAATTTTTTATTGTTTATGAAAGGATAGTGGGGGCTGGGATTTGAATTTTACAATTGAATGGTGGTTTGTAAGGGTTGGTATGGCGGTTTTTTTTTTATTTAGGGTAGGATAGTTGTGGGGTCGATTTAGGAGGTTGAACAACTTGTGGTTTATGTGTGGTTTTTTGGATTTTTTATTATTTCGGGTGGGTTGGTATTTGGGTAAGTTTAGGAAAAAAATTTTAAGGGACGATTTATTTGGGGGTGGGTTTTTGTACTGATTTATGTTTTTACTGTTGGAATAGTAAATTACCGACGAGTAATACTATATTTATAGTTTAAAAGTAAATTTTCTATACCATGGTTTACGTATTGTAACGAAATTGTTTAATGAAAAATTTTGTGGCCCTGAAAAGGGCCCTTTGTAAATATCTCATCTTCTTATCGCCGATTTTCGTCTCGTTTACGGACGATGAGGTTCGCGGCGGCCTTACTGGTAAAGCGTCCGTTTACGTGATAGCCGTCGTCACGTTTTAGGTTCACTTCTTCTTTTTTGGAGAAGCGGCTTTCCTCGATTTTGGTGACGACGAAGCTGAACTGGAGGCTGATGCTGGAGATTTGGCCGTTTTAGGCTTTGGAGCTTTCGGTTTCTTGGTTGGACCCGCCTTGTTCGATTTCTTAGCTTTTGATGGAGATTTTTGCTTACCTCCTGCCGTGGCGGCAGACGCCGTAGCTCTTGAGGCCGCAGATTTCTTGTCGACGGTGGATTTCTTTGATTTTGCTGCCACCGCGGCGACTGAAGTTTTCTTTTCTGCTGCCGCTTTCTTCGCTTTTGGTGAAATCTTTTTAGCCGCTACCTTTGCAGCGGAGGATGTCTTATCAGAGGCCGCATTCGCGCCGCGTTTGATTGGGGATTTTTTTGCTTTGGCGGCAGCTGTTTTTCTCTTTTCGGCACTGGAAGGTTTCGCAGTTCCCGATGAAGCGGAGGCCAACTTGAAGGAACCAGAGGCTCCTTTGCCCTTGGTTTGAACGAGGACCCCAGACGCTACGGATCCCTTGAGATACTTCTTTATAAATGGGGCGACTTTTTCAGCGTCCACTTTATAATTTGCAGCAATATATTTTTTTATTGCTTGTAGAGACGAGCCACCGCGTTCTTTTAATCCCTTTATAGCATTGTTCACCATTTCGGATGTCGGAGGGTGAGACGGTTTTGTTCTGGGATTCTTCGCCTTCTTTTCTTTTTTTGCAGGGGACTGCGTTTGAGGAGACGACGAGGACGAAGACGCGCTGCTGCCGCCGCCACCGCCGCCGGACCCCACGACGGATGTTGCAGAGTTTAGATTTTCTGTATCTGCCATCTTGAAATAGAAGAACTACTGTTGAAAATTGGAACGAGAATCGTTGAATGTGAGCGAAGTACACGAAACACGACACTGGTAGTGGAATAAATGATGCGTTCTCTTCATCGAAAATTTTAAAAGTAATTCCAGTCGGACGGGAGACTGATCGCTTTAGATTTCGAGCAACGTGCCAGCGGCCCGGCTTCAATTCTGCAGTCGTCGTGTTCGCATGAACTTCTTTTACTATCCTATGAAGCTTGTAAAGTCGATGTGGTCTAGAAAAATTTCTACAGAATAAAAATAGGGATTCTGAGGTTTTATCAGATAAGTATCGTTTGTCGATAGGCGAGAGATAAGCTTAAAAATGCAGTGTGGAATGTGAAGGTTGTGTGCTTTCGCCCTAATCTTCGGTGTTATCGCAAAAAAAAACCTAAAGATTTACAATAAAACTACGGATTGTGTTTAGAAATCGTTAATTGTGACTATCTAGTATAGGGAAAAAAAATTTGTATGGCACAAAACTTTTGTATTTAGGAAATATTGTTGAAAATAATGGACGATGTCTGTCTGCGAAGCGTTTCTTAGACATTCTGTAACCCTGTCGCTTTTTACATTAATAGTAATCGTAAATTGTTAAAGAAAAATTGATGGGATTAACGAAAGATGCGTAGAGTACCCAAATAATTGTTTAAAGAATAAAAAGCATAGGAAAATGGTTTGCCATAGGGAAAAGGTCTCTTACAAACGTAAGAAAGTGCCGAGTTGAATGAACGAACAAGCATCCTACAAAGGTGCCGTCTTTCAGTTTTACACGATCTACGGAATTTTTGAGTAAAATGAGGCTTCATGCACGCATTATGAAGCAAAAATATGCCGCATAATAAAAGCAACAAGTATTATTATTTGGTCAGTACTTAAGAGAGTCATACTTAGTCCCGCCGTTTACCCGCGCCTGCTTGTGTTGTTTCATGTGGACATTTACAGAGCTTTCAGTCGTTATAAAATATTTCGGGATAGATTATAAAATACGTCGCGTGCGCCCTTTTAAGATTCGTGGTTTTCTACATTATGCACGTTAAAAACGCGAACGAGAAATTTATATGAGGAGGCCACTAAGAGAGCCACAGTTACTCCCGCCATTTACCCGCGCCGGTTTACGTTTCGTCGCGTCGATTCAGTTATGTTAAAATATTGTGGAATAGATTACGTGTACCAATAAAATTTTCTTGGTCTTCTAAAGAGGGTACTATGAAAGCGAATGAGAATATTATGTTATAAGACGAGACGAGATATTTGGGCCGGCACCTTAAGAGAGTCATGCTTACTCCCGCCGTTTACCCGCGCTTGTCCATATCTCATCGCGTTGGCATTAAGACTGTTAAAATATTTCCCAACAGATTACGTGGACCCATAGAATTTTCGCGGTCTTCTAAAGACGGTAATATGAAGACGAATGAGGAATAAATTTTTTACGTGCTTTTATGGAGACAGTGGGTATCTCGTAAATCCATTTATGCGCGGCACTAATTAGACTGCGAGGCATTTGGACACATTAAGAGAGTTATAGTTACTCCCGCCAGTAACCCGCGCCAAGTTTTTTATCGTTCGTCGCGTGGATTTTCACTGTTTTTCGCAATTTTATGATGGATTCTATATTGCAAGAGGCAAGAGGAAACTTGTGACATTTCGTAGGTCTAACTTGTAACAGGTATACCGTCCGAACGGTAAAAGACAGACGACTTCCCCTCCATGTGACTAGTCATTTCGTTGGCATGAGTTGAAGAATTAATTTAATTTAATTTCAGATATGTTGTAGAATAACGATGGTGTGGCGGAAATAGAATTGTTAAGTTTTGTGTATTACGTTCCATGATAATTTCCTTTACATATTGTCGATTTTCGTGACTTATTTGCAGATGTTTTGTGTGTTCACCAAAGATAAGTCGGGGTCGTAGAATCCCGTTCGTAATTTATCATTTCGTTGACTGTTTGTGTAAGTAAAATGTATTTCGAGGGATGGGTTGGTTGTAAAAATGCATTCATTTAGTGTGTAACCAACCCTCTAGTTATTTCTCATGCGTGATCAGTAGTTGTTAATTGTAAACATGCAGACGAACGATTTTTCTTTTAAATATGATCCGATGTAAGGATGGCGTGTATCTGGCGTGTACGACGACGACGACGATGCAGTGACAAATGATTTATATGTATGAC
>CAWUQG010000007.1:0-144564 GCA_963924545.1 Pogonocherus hispidulus
ATAAGGGTGTTTATAAGTTTCATAAGTTTCATCCTTCAGCTCTTTTTGTAGCTCGTTAAATTAATAAATTAAATTTAATATTAAGTCAATTTAATTATTGTTCATGGTGTTTTTTTTTTGTACAATTTTAATCATTCTTTTTACTATTCCTTTATTTATTTGTTGATGAACATGAGAAAACCTTATTATTTACCTCATTTATGAAAAGAGCAGTAGTTCATTACGAACCTATTGAGAAGGCCATTTATTAACCTCGAAAAATTTCTCGGTAAATAACAGCTCCCTCCTCAACCTAGGTATATAATATACTACTTCAATTTTCAAACAGATGCAGATCAACTGTATAACCTATTCTTTTAAATACCTTAAATAATGTAGATCAGCGGTATGATCCATTCTTTTACATATTGTTGAGGTTTCCAGGTATGATTTATTATTTCAAATTACGATGAGTTGTAGATCAACAGTATGACCTATCCTTTTTACTATTCCTTTATTTATTTGTTCGGCATCTGAAAGTCAGCAGTATGACTTGCTCTTTTAGTACATAGTCTCTCATACATAAAGAATAATCGATCAACAGAATAATCTTTTTTTACTACTAACATGAGAAAACCTTATTATTTACCTCATTTGTGAAAAGGGAAGTAGTTCGTTATTAACCTATTGAGAAGGCCATTTATTTACCTAGAAAAAATTCTCGGTACATAACAGCTTCCCCCTCAACCTAGGTATATAATATACAATTTCAATTTTCAAAAAGATGCAGATGAACTGTATGACCTATTCTTTTAAATACATTAAATGTAGATCAGCGGTATGATCCATTCTTTTACATATTGTTGAGGTTTCCAAGTATGATTTATTATTTCAAATTACGATGAGTTGTAGATCAACAGTATGACCTATTCTTTTTACTATTCCTTTATTTATTTGTTCGGCATCTGAAAGTCAGCAGTATGACTTGCTCTTTTAGTACATAGTCTCTCATACATAGTTTCGATCAACAGTATAATCACTACTAACATGAGAAAACCTTATTATTTACCTCATTTATGAAAAGGGCAGTAGTTCATTACTAACCTATTGAGAAGGCCATTTATTAACCTCAAAAAATTTCTCGGTAAATAACAGCTCCCTCCTCAACCTAGGTATATAATATACTACTTCAATTTTCAAACAGATGCAGATCAACTGTATGACCTATTCTTTTAAATACCTTAAATGTAGATCAGCGGTATGATCCATTCTTTTACATATTGTTGAGGTTTCTAGGTATGATTTATTATTTCAAATTACGAAGACTTGTAGATCAACAGTATGACCTATTCTTTTTACTATTCCTTTATTTATTTGTTCGGCATCTGAAAGTCAGCAGTATAACTTGCTCTTTTAGTACATAGTCTCTCATACATAGTTTCGATCAACAGTATAATCTTTTTTTTACTACTAACATGAGAAAACCTTATTATTTACCTCATTTATGAAAAGGGCAGTAGTTCATTACTAACCTATTGAGAAGGCCATTTATTAACCTCGAAAAATTTCTCGGTAAATAACAGCTCCCTCCTCAACCTAGGTATATAATATACTACTTCAATTTTCAAACAGATGCAGATCAACTGTATGACCTATTCTTTTAAATACCTTAAATGTAGATCAGCGGTATGATCCATTCTTTTACATATTGTTGAGGTTTCCAGGTTTGATTTATTATTTCAAATTACGAAGACTTGTAGATCAACAGTATGACCTATTCTTTTTACTATTCCTTTATTTATTTGTTCGGCATCTGAAAGTCAGCAGTATGACTTGCTCTTTTAGTACATAGTCTCTCATACATAGTTTCGATCAACAGTATAATCTTTTTTTTACTACTAACATGAGAAAACCTTATTATTTACCTCATTTATGAAAAGGGCAGTAGTTCATTACTAACCTATTGAGAAGGCCATTTATTAACCTCGAAAAATTTCTCGGTAAATAACAGCTCCCTCCTCAACCTAGGTATATAATATACTACTTCAATTTTCAAACAGATGCAGATCAACTGTATGACCTATTCTTTTAAATACCTTAAATGTAGATCAGCGGTATGATCCATTCTTTTACATATTGTTGAGGTTTCCAGGTATGATTTATTATTTCAAATTACGATGACTTGTAGATCAACAGTATGACCTATTCTTTTTACTATTCCTTTATTTATTTGTTAAGCATCTGAAAGTCAGCAGTATGACTTGCTCTTTTAGTACATAGTCTCTCATACATAGTTTCGATCAACAGTATAATCTTTTTTTTACTACTAACATGAGAAAACCTTATTATTTACCTCATTTATGAAAAGGGCAGTAGTTCATTACTAACCTATTGAGAAGGCCATTTATTAACCTCGAAAAATTTCTCGGTAAATAACAGCTCCCTCCTCAACCTAGGTATATAATATACTACTTCAATTTTCAAACAGATGCAGATCAACTGTATGACCTATTCTTTTAAATACCTTAAATGTAGATCAGCGGTATGATCCATTCTTTTACATATTGTTGAGGTTTCCAGGTATGATTTATTATTTCAAATTACGATGACTTGTAGATCAACAGTATGACCTATTCATTTTACTATTCCTTTATTTATTTGTTCGGCATCTGAAAGTCAGCAGTATGACTTGCTCTTTTAGTACATAGTCTCTCATACATAGTTTCGATCAACAGTATAATCTTTTTTTACTACTAACATGAGAAAACCTTATTATTTACCTCATTTATGAAAAGGGCAGTAGTTCATTACTAACCTATTGAGAAGGCCATTTATTAACCTCGAAAAATTTCTCGGTAAATAACAGCTCCCTCCTCAACCTAGGTATATAATATACTACTTCAATTTTCAAACAGATGCGGATCAACTGTATGACCTATTCTTTTAAATACCTTAAATGTAGATCAGCGGTATGATCCATTCTTTTACATATTGTTGAGGTTTCCAGGTATGATTTATTATTTCAAATTACGATGACTTGTAGATCAACAGTATGACCTATTCTTTTTACTATTCCTTTATTTATTTGTTCGGCATCTGAAAGTCAGCAGTATGACTTGCTCTTTTAGTACATAGTCTCTCATACATAGTTTCGATCAACAGTATAATCTTTTTTTTACTACTAACATGAGAAAACCTTATTATTTACCTCATTTATGAAAAGGGCAGTAGTTCATTACTAACCTATTGAGAAGGCCATTTATTAACCTCGAAAAATTTCTCGGTAAATAACAGCTCCCTCCTCAACCTAGGTATATAATATACTACTTCAATTTTCAAACAGATGCAGATCAACTGTGTGACCTATTCTTTTAAATACCTTAAATGTAGATCAGCGGTATGATCCATTCTTTTACATATTGTTGAGGTTTCCAGGTATGATTTATTATTTCAAATTACGATGACTTGTAGATCAACAGTATGACCTATTCTTTTTACTATTCCTTTATTTATTTGTTCGGCATCTGAAAGTCAGCAGTATGACTTGCTCTTTTAGTACATAGTCTCTCATACATAGTTTCGATCAACAGTATAATCTTTTTTTACTACTAACATGAGAAAACCTTATTATTCACCTCATTTGTGAAAAGGGCAGTAGTTCATTACTAACCTATTGAGAAGGCCATTTATTAACCTCGAAAAATTTCTCGGTAAATAGCAGCTCCCTCCTCAACCTAGGTATATAATATACTACTTCAATTTTCAAACAGATGCAGATCAACTGTATGACCTATTCTTTTAAATACCTTAAATGTAGATCAGCGGTATGATCCATTCTTTTACATATTGTTGAGGTTTCCAGGTATGATTTATTATTTCAAATTACGATGACTTGTAGATCAACAGTATGACATATTCTTTTTACTATTCCTTTATTTATTTGTTCGGCATCTGAAAGTCAGCAGTACGACTTGCTCTTTTAGTACATAGTCTCTCATACATAGTTTCGATCAACAGTATAATCTTTTTTTTACTACTAACATGAGAAAACCTTATTATTTACCTCATTTATGAAAAGGGCAGTAGTTCATTACTAACCTATTGAGAAGGCCATTTATTAACCTCGAAAAATTTCTCGGTAAATAACAGCTCCCTCCTCAACCTAGGTATATAATATACTACTTCAATTTTCAAACAGATGCAGATCAACTGTATGACCTATTCTTTTAAATACCTTAAATGTAGATCAACGGTATGATTCATTCTTTTACATATTGTTGAGGTTTCAAGGTATGATTTATTATTTCAAATTACGATGACTTGTAGATCAACAGTATGACCTATTCTTTTTACTATTCCTTTATTTATTTGTTCGGCATCTGAAAGTCAGCAGTATGACTTGCTCTTTTAGTACATAATCTCTCATACATAGTTTCGATCAACAGTATAATCTTTTTTTTACTACTAACATGAGAATATCTTATTATTTACCTCATTTATGAAAAGGGCAGTAGTTCATTACTAACCTATTGAGAAGGCCATTTATTAACCTCGAAAAATTTCTCGGTAAATAACAGCTCCCTCCTCAACCTAGGTATATAATATACTACTTCAATTTTCAAACAGATGCAGATCAACTGTATGACCTATTCTTTTAAATACCTTAAATGTAGATCAGCGGTATGATCCATTCTTTTACATATTGTTGAGGTTTCCAGGTATGATTTATTATTTCAAATTACGATGACTTGTAGATCAACAGTATGACCTATTCTTTTTACTATTCCTTTATTTATTTGTTCGGCATCTGAAAGTCAGCAGTATGACTTGCTCTTCTAGTACATAGTCTCTCATACATGGTCTCTCATACATAGTTTCGATCAACAGTATAATCTTTTTTTTTACTACTAACATGAGAAAACCTTATTATTTACCACATTTATGAAAAGGGCAGTAGTTCATTACTAACCTATTGAGAAGGCCATTTATTAACCTCGAAAAATTTCTCGGTAAATAACAGCTCCCTCCTCAACCTAGGTATATAATATACTACTTCAATTTTCAAACAGATGCGGATCAACTGTATGACCTATTCTTTTAAATACCTTAAATGTAGATCAGCGGTATGATCCATTCTTTTACATATTGTTGAGGTTTCCAGGTATGATTTATTATTTCAAATTACGAAGACTTGTAGATCAACAGTATGACCTATTCTTTTTACTAATCCTTTATTTATTTGTTCGGCATCTGAAAGTCAGCAGTATGACTTGCTCTTTTAGTACATAGTCTCTCATACATAGTTTCGATCAACAGTATAATCTTTTTTTTACTACTAACATGAGAAAACCTTATTATTTACCTCATTTATGAAAAGGGCAGTAGTTCATTACTAACCTATTGAGAAGGCCATTTATTAACCTCGAAAAATTTCTCGGTAAATAACAGCTCCCTCCTCAACCTAGGTATATAATATACTACTTCAATTTTCAAACAGATGCAGATCAACTGTATGACCTATTCTTTAAAATACCTTAAATGTAGATCAGCGGTATGATCCATTCTTTTACATATTGTTGAGGTTTCCAGGTATGATTTATTATTTCAAATTACGATGACTTGTAGATCAACAGTATGACCTATTCTTTTTACTATTCCTTTATTTATTTGTTCGGCATCTGAAAGTCAGCAGTATGACTTGCTCTTTTAGTACATAATCTCTCATACATAGTTTCGATCAACAATATAATCTTTTTTTTACTACTAACATGAGAATATCTTATTATTTACCTCATTTATGAAAAGGGCAGTAGTTCATTACTAACCTATTGAGAAGGCCATTTATTAACCTCGAAAAATTTCTCGGTAAATAACAGCTCCCTCCTCAACCTAGGTATATAATATACTACTTCAATTTTCAAACAGATGCAGATCAACTGTATGACCTATTCTTTTAAATACCTTAAATGTAGATCAGCGGTATGATCCATTCTTTTACATATTGTTGAGGTTTCCAGGTATGATTTATTATTTCAAATTACGATGACTTGTAGATCAACAGTATGACCTATTCTTTTTACTATTCCTTTATTTATTTGTTCGGCATCTGAAAGTCAGCAGTATGACTTGCTCTTCTAGTACATAGTCTCTCATACATGGTCTCTCATACATAGTTTCGATCAACAGTATAATCTTTTTTTTTACTACTAACATGAGAAAACCTTATTATTTACCACATTTATGAAAAGGGCAGTAGTTCATTACTAACCTATTGAGAAGGCCATTTATTAACCTCGAAAAATTTCTCGGTAAATAACAGCTCCCTCCTCAACCTAGGTATATAATATACTACTTCAATTTTCAAACAGATGCAGATCAACTGTATGACCTATTCTTTTAAATACCTTAAATGTAGATCAGCGGTATGATCCATTCTTTTACATATTGTTGAGGTTTCCAGGTATGATTTATTATTTCAAATTACAAAGACTTGTAGATCAACAGTATGACCTATTCTTTTTACTATTCCTTTATTTATTTGTTCGGCATCTGAAAGTCAGCAGTATGACTTGCTCTTTTAGTACATAGTCTCTCATACATAGTTTCGATCAACAGTATAATCTTTTTTTACTACTAACATGAGAAAACCTTATTATTCACCTCATTTGTGAAAAGGGCAGTAGTTCATTACTAACCTATTGAGAAGGCCATTTATTAACCTCGAAAAATTTCTCGGTAAATAACAGCTCCCTCCTCAACCTAGGTATATAATATACTACTTCAATTTTCAAACAGATGCAGATCAACTGTATGACCTATTCTTTTAAATACCTTAAATGTAGATCAGCGGTATGATCCATTCTTTTACATATTGTTGAGGTTTCCAGGTATGATTTATTATTTCAAATTACAAAGACTTGTAGATCAACAGTATGACCTATTCTTTTTACTATTCCTTTATTTATTTGTTCGGCATCTGAAAGTCAGCAGTATGACTTGCTCTTTTAGTACATAGTCTCTCATACATAGTTTCGATCAACAGTATAATCTTTTTTTACTACTAACATGAGAAAACCTTATTATTCACCTCATTTGTGAAAAGGGCAGTAGTTCATTACTAACCTATTGAGAAGGCCATTTATTAACCTCGAAAAATTTCTCGGTAAATAACAGCTCCCTCCTCAACCTAGGTATATAATATACTACTTCAATTTTCAAACAGATGCAGATCAACTGTATGACCTATTCTTTTAAATACCTTAAATGTAGATCAACGGTATGATTCATTCTTTTACATATTGTTGAGGTTTCCAGGTATGATTTATTATTTCAAATTACGATGACTTGTAGATCAACAGTATGACCTATTCTTTTTACTATTCCTTTATTTATTTGTTCGGCATCTGAAAGTCAGCAGTATGACTTGCTCTTTTAGTACATAATCTCTCATACATAGTTTCGATCAACAGTATAATCTTTTTTTTACTACTAACATGAGAATATCTTATTATTTACCTCATTTATGAAAAGGGCAGTAGTTCATTACTAACCTATTGAGAAGGCCATTTATTAACCTCGAAAAATTTCTCGGTAAATAACAGCTCCCTCCTCAACCGAGGTATATAATATACTACTTCAATTTTCAAACAGATGCAGATCAACTGTATGACCTATTCTTTAAAATACCTTAAATGTAGATCAGCGGTATGATCCATTCTTTTACATATTGTTGAGGTTTCCAGGTATGATTTATTATTTCAAATTACGATGACTTGTAGATCAACAGTATGACCTATTCTTTTTACTATTCCTTTATTTATTTGTTCGGCATCTGAAAGTCAGCAGTATGACTTGCTCTTCTAGTACATAGTCTCTCATACATGGTCTCTCATACATAGTTTCGATCAACAGTATAATCTTTTTTTTTACTACTAACATGAGAAAACCTTATTATTTACCACATTTATGAAAAGGGCAGTAGTTCATTACTAACCTATTGAGAAGGCCATTTATTAACCTCGAAAAATTTCTCGGTAAATAACAGCTCCCTCCTCAACCTAGGTATATAATATACTACTTCAATTTTCAAACAGATGCAGATCAACTGTATGACCTATTCTTTAAAATACCTTAAATGTAGATCAGCGGTATGATCCATTCTTTTACATATTGTTGAGGTTTCCAGGTATGATTTATTATTTCAAATTACGATGACTTGTAGATCAACAGTATGACCTATTCTTTTTACTATTCCTTTATTTATTTGTTCGGCATCTGAAAGTCAGCAGTATGACTTGCTCTTCTAGTACATAGTCTCTCATACATAGTCTCTCACACATAGTTTCGATCAACAGTATAATCTTTTTTTACTACTAACATGAGAAAACCTTATTATTCACCTCATTTGTGAAAAGGGCAGTAGTTCATTGCTAACCTATTGAGAAGGCCATTTATTAACCTCGAAAAATTTCTCGGTAAATAACAGCTCCCTCCTCAACCTAGGTATATAATATACTACTTCAATTTTCAAACAGATGCAGATCAACTGTATGACCTATTCTTTTAAATACCTTAAATGTAGATCAGCGGCATGATCCATTGTTTTACATATTGTTGAGGTTTCCAGGTATGATTTATTATTTCAAATTACGAAGACTTGTAGATCAACAGTATGACCTATTCTTTTTACTATTCCTTTATTTATTTGTTCGGCATCTGAAAGTCAGCAGTATGACTTGCTCTTTTAGTACATAGTCTCTCATACATAGTTTCGATCAACAGTATAATCTTTTTTTTACTACTAACATGAGAAAACCTTATTATTTACCTCATTTATGAAAAGGGCAGTAGTTCATTACTAACCTATTGAGAAGGCCATTTATTAACCTCGAAAAATTTCTCGGTAAATAACAGCTCCCTCCTCAACCTAGGTATATAATATACTACTTCAATTTTCAAACAGATGCGGATCAACTGTATGACCTATTCTTTTAAATACCTTAAATGTAGATCAGCGGTATGATCCATTCTTTTACATATTGTTGAGGTTTCCAGGTATGATTTATTATTTCAAATTACGATGACTTGTAGATCAACAGTATGACCTATTCTTTTTACTATTCCTTTATTTATTTGTTCGGCATCTGAAAGTCAGCAGTATGACTTGCTCTTTTAGTACATAGTCTCTCATACATAGTTTCGATCAACAGTATAATCTTTTTTTTACTACTAACATGAGAAAACCTTATTATTTACCTCATTTATGAAAAGGGCAGTAGTTCATTACTAACCTATTGAGAAGGCCATTTATTAACCTCGAAAAATTTCTCGGTAAATAACAGCTCCCTCCTCAACCTAGGTATATAATATACTACTTCAATTTTCAAACAGATGCGGATCAACTGTATGACCTATTCTTTTAAATACCTTAAATGTAGATCAGCGGTATGATCCATTCTTTTACATATTGTTGAGGTTTCCAGGTATGATTTATTATTTCAAATTACGATGACTTGTAGATCAACAGTATGACCTATTCTTTTTACTATTCCTTTATTTATTTGTTCGGCATCTGAAAGTCAGCAGTATGACTTGCTCTTTTAGTACATAGTCTCTCATACATAGTTTCGATCAACAGTATAATCTTTTTTTTACTACTAACATGAGAAAACCTTATTATTTACCTCATTTATGAAAAGGGCAGTAGTTCATTACTAACCTATTGAGAAGGCCATTTATTAACCTCGAAAAATTTCTCGGTAAATAACAGCTCCCTCCTCAACCTAGGTATATAATATACTACTTCAATTTTCAAACAGATGCAGATCAACTGTATGACCTATTCTTTTAAATACCTTAAATGTAGATCAGCGGTATGATCCATTCTTTTACATATTGTTGAGGTTTCCAGGTATGATTTATTATTTCAAATTACAAAGACTTGTAGATCAACAGTATGACCTATTCTTTTTACTATTCCTTTATTTATTTGTTCGGCATCTGAAAGTCAGCAGTATGACTTGCTCTTTTAGTACATAGTCTCTCATACATAGTTTCGATCAACAGTATAATCTTTTTTTACTACTAACATGAGAAAACCTTATTATTCACCTCATTTGTGAAAAGGGCAGTAGTTCATTACTAACCTATTGAGAAGGCCATTTATTAACCTCGAAAAATTTCTCGGTAAATAACAGCTCCCTCCTCAACCTAGGTATATAATATACTACTTCAATTTTCAAACAGATGCAGATCAACTGTATGACCTATTCTTTTAAATACCTTAAATGTAGATCAGCGGTATGATCCATTCTTTTACATATTGTTGAGGTTTCCAGGTATGATTTATTATTTCAAATTACGATGACTTGTAGATCAACAGTCTTTCTTTACAACAATCTTTTTTTACTACTAACATGAGAAAACCTTATTATTCACCTCATTTGTGAAAAGGGCAGTAGTTCATTACTAACCTATTGAGAAGGCCATTTATTAACCTCGAAAAATTTCTCGGTAAATAACAGCTCCCTCCTCAACCTAGGTATATAATATACTACTTCAATTTTCAAACAGATGCAGATCAACTGTATGACCTATTCTTTTAAATACCTTAAATGTAGATCAGCGGCATGATCCATTGTTTTACATATTGTTGAGGATTCCAGGTATGATTTATTATTTCAAATTACGAAGACTTGTAGATCAACAGTATGACCTATTCTTTTTACTATTCCTTTATTTATTTGTTCGGCATCTGAAAGTCAGCAGTATGACTTGCTCTTTTAGTACATAGTCTCTCATACATAGTTTCGATCAACAGTATAATCTTTTTTTTACTACTAACATGAGAAAACCTTATTATTTACCTCATTTATGAAAAGGGCAGTAGTTCATTACTAACCTATTGAGAAGGCCATTTATTAACCTCGAAAAATTTCTCGGTAAATAACAGCTCCCTCCTCAACCTAGGTATATAATATACTACTTCAATTTTCAAACAGATGCGGATCAACTGTATGACCTATTCTTTTAAATACCTTAAATGTAGATCAGCGGTATGATCCATTCTTTTACATATTGTTGAGGTTTCCAGGTATGATTTATTATTTCAAATTACGAAGACTTGTAGATCAACAGTATGACCTATTCTTTTTACTATTCCTTTATTTATTTGTTCGGCATCTGAAAGTCAGCAGTATGACTTGCTCTTTTAGTACATAGTCTCTCATGCATAGTTTCGATCAACAGTATAATCTTTTTTTTACTACTAACATGAGAAAACCTTATTATTTACCTCATTTATGAAAAGGGCAGTAGTTCATTACTAACCTATTGAGAAGGCCATTTATTAACCTCGAAAAATTTCTCGGTAAATAACAGCTCCCTCCTCAACCTAGGTATATAATATACTACTTCAATTTTCAAACAGATGCAGATCAACTGTATGACCTATTCTTTTAAATACCTTAAATGTAGATCAGCGGTATGATCCATTCTTTTACATATTGTTGAGGTTTCCAGGTATGATTTATTATTTCAAATTACGAAGACTTGTAGATCAACAGTATGACCTATTCTTTTTACTATTCCTTTATTTATTTGTTCGGCATCTGAAAGTCAGCAGTATGACTTGCTCTTTTAGTACATAGTCTCTCATACATAGTTTCGATCAACAGTATAATCTTTTTTTACTACTAACATGAGAAAACCTTATTATTTACCTCATTAATGAAAAGGGCAGTAGTTCATTACTAACCTATTGAGAAGGCCATTTATTAACCTCGAAAAATTTCTCGGTAAATAACAGCTCCCTCCTCAACCTAGGTATATAATATACTACTTCAATTTTCAAACAGATGCGGATCAACTGTATGACCTATTCTTTTAAATACCTTAAATGTAGATCAGCGGTATGATCCATTCTTTTACATATTGTTGAGGTTTCCAGGTATGATTTATTATTTCAAATTACGATGACTTGTAGATCAACAGTATGACCTATTCTTTTTACTATTCCTTTATTTATTTGTTCGGCATCTGAAAGTCAGCAGTATGACTTGCTCTTTTAGTACATAGTCTCTCATACATAGTTTCGATCAACAGTATAATCTTTTTTTTACTACTAACATGAGAAAACCTTATTATTTACCTCATTTATGAAAAGGGCAGTAGTTCATTACTAACCTATTGAGAAGGCCATTTATTAACCTCGAAAAATTTCTCGGTAAATAACAGCTCCCTCCTCAACCTAGGTATATAATATACTACTTCAATTTTCAAACAGATGCGGATCAACTGTATGACCTATTCTTTTAAATACCTTAAATGTAGATCAGCGGTATGATCCATTCTTTTACATATTGTTGAGGTTTCCAGGTATGATTTATTATTTCAAATTACGATGACTTGTAGATCAACAGTATGACCTATTCTTTTTACTATTCCTTTATTTATTTGTTCGGCATCTGAAAGTCAGCAGTATGACTTGCTCTTTTAGTACATAGTCTCTCATACATAGTTTCGATCAACAGTATAATCTTTTTTTACTACTAACATGAGAAAACCTTATTATTCACCTCATTTGTGAAAAGGGCAGTAGTTCATTACTAACCTATTGAGAAGGCCATTTATTAACCTCGAAAAATTTCTCGGTAAATAACAGCTCCCTCCTCAACCTAGGTAATATACTACTTCAATTTTCAAACAGATGCAGATCAACTGTATGACCTATTCTATTAAATACCTTAAATGTAGATCAGCGGTATGATCCATTCTTTTACATATTGTTGAGGTTTCCAGGTATGATTTATTATTTCAAATTACGATGACTTGTAGATCAACAGTATGACATATTCTTTTTACTATTCCTTTATTTATTTGTTCGGCATCTGAAAGTCAGCAGTACGACTTGCTCTTTTAGTACATAGTCTCTCATACATAGTTTCGATCAACAGTATAATCTTTTTTTTACTACTAACATGAGAAAACCTTATTATTTACCTCATTTATGAAAAGGGCAGTAGTTCATTACTAACCTATTGAGAAGGCCATTTATTAACCTCGAAAAATTTCTCGGTAAATAACAGCTCCCTCCTCAACCTAGGTATATAATATACTACTTCAATTTTCAAACAGATGCAGATCAACTGTATGACCTATTCTTTTAAATACCTTAAATGTAGATCAGCGGCATGATCCATTGTTTTACATATTGTTGAGGTTTCCAGGTATGATTTATTATTTCAAATTACGAAGACTTGTAGATCAACAGTATGACCTATTCTTTTTACTATTTCTTTATTTATTTGTTCGGCATCTGAAAGTCAGCAGTATGACTTGCTCTTTTAGTACATAGTCTCTCATACATAGTTTCGATCAACAGTATAATCTTTTTTTTACTACTAACATGAGAAAACCTTATTATTTACCTCATTTATGAAAAGGGCAGTAGTTCATTACTAACCTATTGAGAAGGCCATTTATTAACCTCGAAAAATTTCTCGGTAAATAACAGCTCCCTCCTCAACCTAGGTATATAATATACTACTTCAATTTTCAAACAGATGCGGATCAACTGTATGACCTATTCTTTTAAATACCTTAAATGTAGATCAGCGGTATGATTCATTCTTTTACATATTGTTGAGGTTTCCAGGTATGATTTATTATTTCAAATTACGAAGACTTGTAGATCAACAGTATGACCTATTCTTTTTACTATTCCTTTATTTATTTGTTCGGCATCTGAAAGTCAGCAGTATGACTTGCTCTTTTAGTACATAGTCTCTCATACATAGTTTCGATCAACAGTATAATCTTTTTTTTACTACTAACATGAGAAAACCTTATTATTTACCTCATTTATGAAAAGGGCAGTAGTTCATTACTAACCTATTGAGAAGGCCATTTATTAACCTCGAAAAATTTCTCGGTAAATAACAGCTCCCTCCTTAACCTAGGTATATAATATACTACTTCAATTTTCAAACAGATGCAGATCAACTGTATGACCTATTCTTTTAAATACCTTAAATGTAGATCAGCGGTATGATCCATTCTTTTACATATTGCTGAGGTTTCCAGGTACGATTTATTATTTCAAATTACGATGACTTGTAGATCAACAGTATGACCTATTCTTTTTACTATTCCTTTATTTATTTGTTCGGCATCTGAAAGTTAGCAGTATGACTTGCTCTTTTAGTACATAATCTCTCATACATAGTTTCGATCAACAGTATAATCTTTTTTTTACTACTAACATGAGAAAATCTTATTATTTACCTCATTTATGAAAAGGGCAGTAGTTCATTACTAACCTATTGAGAAGGCCATTTATTAATTTCGAAAAATTTCTCGGTAAATAACAGCTCCCTCCTCAACCTAGGTATATAATATACTACTTCAATTTTCAAACAGATGCAGATCAACTGTATGACCTATTCTTTTAAATACCTTAAATGTAGATCAGCGGTATGATCCATTCTTTTACATATTGTTGAGGTTTCCAGGTATGATTTATTATTTCAAATTACGATGACTTGTAGATCAACAGTATGACCTATTCTTTTTACTATTCCTTTATTTATTTGTTCGGCATCTGAAAGTCAGCAGTATGACTTGCTCTTCTAGTACATAGTCTCTCATACATAGTCTCTCATACATAGTCTCTCATACATAGTTTCGATCAACAGTATAATCTTTTTTTTTACTACTAACATGAGAAAACCTTATTATTTACCTCATTTATGAAAAGGGCAGTAGTTCATTACTAACCTATTGAGAAGGCCATTTATTAACCTCGAAAAATTTCTCGGTAAATAACAGCTCCCTCCTCAACCTAGGTATATAATATACTACTTCAATTTTCAAACAGATGCAGATCAACTGTATGACCTATTCTTTAAAATACCTTAAATGTAGATCAGCGGTATGATCCATTCTTTTACATATTGTTGAGGTTTCCAGGTATGATTTATTATTTCAAATTACGATGACTTGTAGATCAACAGTATGACCTATTCTTTTTACTATTCCTTTATTTATTTGTTCGGCATCTGAAAGTCAGCAGTATGACTTGCTCTTCTAGTACATAGTCTCTCATACATAGTCTCTCATACATAGTTTCGATCAACAGTATAATCTTTTTTTTTACTACTAACATGAGAAAACCTTATTATTTACCTCATTTATGAAAAGGGCAGTAGTTCATTACTAACCTATTGAGAAGGCCATTTATTAACCTCGAAAAATTTCTCGGTAAATAACAGCTCCCTCCTCAACCTAGGTATATAATATACTACTTCAATTTTCAAACAGATGCAGATCAACTGTATGACCTATTCTTTTAAATACCTTAAATGTAGATCAGCGGTATGATCCATTCTTTTACATATTGTTGAGGTTTCCAGGTATGATTTATTATTTCAAATTACGAAGACTTGTAGATCAACAGTATGACCTATTCTTTTTACTATTCCTTTATTTATTTGTTCGGCATCTGAAAGTCAGCAGTATGACTTGCTCTTTTAGTACATAGTCTCTCATACATAGTTTCGATCAACAGTATAATCTTTTTTTACTACTAACATGAGAAAACCTTATTATTTACCTCATTTATGAAAAGGGCAGTAGTTCATTACTAACCTATTGAGAAGGCCATTTATTAACCTCGAAAAATTTCTCGGTAAATAACAGCTCCCTCCTCAACCTAGGTATATAATATACTACTTCAATTTTCAAACAGATGCAGATCAACTGTATGACCTATTCTTTTAAATACCTTAAATGTAGATCAGCGGTATGATCCATTCTTTTACATATTGTTGAGGTTTCCAGGTATGATTTATTATTTCAAATTACGATGACTTGTAGATCAACAGTATGACCTATTCTTTTTACTATTCCTTTATTTATTTGTTCGGCATCTGAAAGTCAGCAGTATGACTTGCTCTTCTAGTACATAGTCTCTCATACATAGTCTCTCATACATAGTTTCGATCAACAGTATAATCTTTTTTTTTACTACTAACATGAGAAAACCTTATTATTTACCTCATTTATGAAAAGGGCAGTAGTTCATTACTAACCTATTGAGAAGGCCATTTATTAACCTCGAAAAATTTCTCAGTAAATAACAGCTCCCTCCTCAACCTAGGTATATAATATACTACTTCAATTTTCAAACAGATGCAGATCAACTGTATGACCTATTCTTTTAAATACCTTAAATGTAGATCAGCGGTATGATCCATTCTTTTACATATTGTTGAGGTTTCCAGGTATGATTTATTATTTCAAATTACGAAGACTTGTAGATCAACAGTATGACCTATTCTTTTTACTATTCCTTTATTTATTTGTTCGGCATCTGAAAGTCAGCAGTATGACTTGCTCTTTTAGTACATAGTCTCTCATACATAGTTTCGATCAACAGTATAATATTTTTTTACTACTAACATGAGAAAACCTTATTATTTACCTCATTTATGAAAAGGGCAGTAGTTCATTACTAACCTATTGAGAAGGCCATTTATTAACCTCGAAAAATTTCTCGGTAAATAACAGCTCCCTCCTCAACCTAGGTATATAATATACTACTTCAATTTTCAAACAGATGCAGATCAACTGTATGACCTATTCTTTTAAATACCTTAAATGTAGATCAGCGGTATGATCCATTCTTTTACATATTGTTGAGGTTTCCAGGTACGATTTACTATTTCAAATTACGATGACTTGTAGATCAACAGTATGACCTATTCTTTTTACTATTCCTTTATTTATTTGTTCGGCATCTGAAAGTCAGCAGTATGACTTGCTCTTTTAGTACATAGTCTCTCATACATAGTTTCGATCAACAGTATAATCTTTTTTTTACTACTAACATGAGAAAACCTGATTATTTACCTCATTTATGAAAAGGGCAGTAGTTCATTACTAACCTATTGAGAAGGCCATTTATTAACCTCGAAAAATTTCTCGGTAAATAACAGCTCCCTCCTCAACCTAGGTATATAATATACTACTTCAATTTTCAAACAGATGCAGATCAACTGTATGACCTATTCTTTTAAATACCTTAAATGTAGATCAGCGGTATGGTCCATTCTTTTACATATTGTTGAGGTTTCCAGGTATGATTTATTATTTCAAATTACGATGACTTGTAGATCAACAGTATGACCTATTCTTTTTACTATTCCTTTATTTATTTGTTCGGCATCTGAAAGTCAGCAGTATGACTTGCTCTTTTAGTACATAGTCTCTCATACATAGTTTCGATCAACAGTATAATCTTTTTTTTACTACTAACATGAGAAAACCTGATTATTTACCTCATTTATGAAAAGGGCAGTAGTTCATTACTAACCTATTGAGAAGGCCATTTATTAACCTCGAAAAATTTCTCGGTAAATAACAGCTCCCTCCTCAACCTAGGTATATAATATACTACTTCAATTTTCAAACAGATGCAGATCAACTGTATGACCTATTCATTAAAATACCTTAAATGTAGATCATCGGTATGATCCATTCTTTTACATATTGTTGAGGTTTCCAGGTATGATTTATTATTTCAAATTACGATGACTTGTAGATCAACAGTATGACCTATTCTTTTTACTATTCCTTTATTTATTTGTTCGGCATCTGAAAGTCAGCAGTATGACTTGCTCTTCTAGTACATAGTCTCTCATACATGGTCTCTCATACATAGTTTCGATCAACAGTATAATCTTTTTTTTTACTACTAACATGAGAAAACCTTATTATTTACCACATTTATGAAAAGGGCAGTAGTTCATTACTAACCTATTGAGAAGGCCATTTATTAACCTCGAAAAACTTCTCGGTAAATAACAGCTCCCTCCTCAACCTAGGTATATAATATACTACTTCAATTTTCAAACAGATGCAGATCAACTGTATGACCTATTCTTTTAAATACCTTAAATGTAGATCAGCGGTATGATCCATTCTTTTACATATTGTTGAGGTTTCCAGGTATGATTTATTATTTCAAATTACGAAGACTTGTAGATCAACAGTATGACCTATTCTTTTTACTATTCCTTTATTTATTTGTTCGGCATCTGAAAGTCAGCAGTATGACTTGCTCTTTTAGTACATAGTCTCTCATACATAGTTTCGATCAACATTATAATCTTTTTTTACTACTAACATGAGAAAACCTTATTATTTACCTCATTTATGAAAAGGGCAGTAGTTCATTACTAACCTATTGAGAAGGCCATTTATTAACTTCGAAAAATTTCTCGGTAAATAACAGCTCCCTCCTCAACCTAGGTATATAATATACTACTTCAATTTTCAAACAGATGCAGATCAACTGTATGACCTATTCTTTTAAATACCTTAAATGTAGATCAGCGGCATGATCCATTCTTTTACATATTGTTGAGGTTTCCAGGTATGATTTATTATTTCAAATTACGATGACTTGTAGATCAACAGTATGACCTATTCTTTTTACTATTCCTTTATTTATTTGTTCGGCAACTGAAAGTCAGCAGTATGACTTGCTCTTTTAGTACATAGTCTCTCATACATAGTTTCGATCAACAGTATAATCTTTTTTTTACTACTAACATGAGAAAACCTTATTATTTACCTCATTTATGAAAAGGGCAGTAGTTCATTACTAACCTATTGAGAAGGCCATTTATTAACCTCGAAAAATTTCTCGGTAAATAACAGCTCCCTCCTCAACCTAGGTATATAATATACTACTTCAATTTTCAAACAGATGCAGATCAACTGTATGACCTATTCTTTTAAATACCTTAAATGTAGATCAGCGGCATGATCCATTGTTTTACATATTGTTGAGGTTTCCAGGTATGATTTATTATTTCAAATTACGAAGACTTGTAGATCAACAGTATGACCTATTCTTTTTACTATTCCTTTATTTATTTGTTCGGCATCTGAAAGTCAGCAGTATGACTTGCTCTTTTAGTACATAGTCTCTCATACATAGTTTCGATCAACAGTATAATCTTTTTTTTACTACTAACATGAGAAAACCTTATTATTTACCTCATTTATGAAAAGGGCAGTAGTTCATTACTAACCTATTGAGAAGGCCATTTATTAACCTCGAAAAATTTCTCGGTAAATAACAGCTCCCTCCTCAACCTAGGTATATAATATACTACTTCAATTTTCAAACAGATGCAGATCAACTGTATGACCTATTCTTTTAAATACCTTAAATGTAGATCAGCGGTATGATCCATTCTTTTACATATTGTTGAGGTTTCCAGGTATGATTTATTATTTCAAATTACCAAGACTTGTAGATCAACAGTATGACCTATTCTTTTTACTATTCCTTTATTTATTTGTTCGGCATCTGAAAGTCAGCAGTATGACTTGCTCTTTTAGTACATAGTCTCTCATACATAGTTTCGATCAACAGTATAATCTTTTTTTACTACTAACATGAGAAAACCTTATTATTCACCTCATTTGTGAAAAGGGCAGTAGTTCATTACTAACCTATTGAGAAGGCCATTTATTAACCTCGAAAAATTTCTCGGTAAATAACAGCTCCCTCCTCAACCTAGGTATATAATATACTACTTCAATTTTCAAACAGATGCAGATCAACTGTATGACCTATTCTATTAAATACCTTAAATGTAGATCAGCGGTATGATCCATTCTTTTACATATTGTTGAGGTTTCCAGGTATGATTTATTATTTCAAATTACGATGACTTGTAGATCAACAGTATGACATATTCTTTTTACTATTCCTTTATTTATTTGTTCGGCATCTGAAAGTCAGCAGTACGACTTGCTCTTTTAGTACATAGTCTCTCATACATAGTTTCGATCAACAGTATAATCTTTTTTTTACTACTAACATGAGAAAACCTTATTATTTACCTCATTTATGAAAAGGGCAGTAGTTCATTACTAACCTATTGAGAAGGCCATTTATTAACCTCGAAAAATTTCTCGGTAAATAACAGCTCCCTCCTCAACCTAGGTATATAATATACTACTTCAGTTTTCAAACAGATGCAGATCAACTGTATGACCTATTCTTTTAAATACCTTAAATGTAGATCAACGGTATGATTCATTCTTTTACATATTGTTGAGGTTTCCAGGTATGATTTATTATTTCAAATTACGATGACTTGTAGATCAACAGTATGACCTATTCTTTTTACTATTCCTTTATTTATTTGTTCGGCATCTGAAAGTCAGCAGTATGACTTGCTCTTTTAGTACATAATCTCTCATACATAGTTTCGATCAACAGTATAATCTTTTTTTTACTACTAACATGAGAATATCTTATTATTTACCTCATTTATGAAAAGGGCAGTAGTTCATTACTAACCTATTGAGAAGGCCATTTATTAACCTCGAAAAATTTCTCGGTAAATAACAGCTCCCTCCTCAACCTAGGTATATAATATACTACTTCAATTTTCAAACAGATGCAGATCAACTGTATGACCTATTCTTTAAAATACCTTAAATGTAGATCAGCGGTATGATCCATTCTTTTACATATTGTTGAGGTTTCCAGGTATGATTTATTATTTCAAATTACGATGACTTGTAGATCAACAGTATGACCTATTCTTTTTACTATTCCTTTATTTATTTGTTCGGCATCTGAAAGTCAGCAGTATGACTTGCTCTTCTAGTACATAGTCTCTCATACATGGTCTCTCATACATAGTTTAGATCAACAGTATAATCTTTTTTTTTACTACTAATATGAGAAAACCTTATTATTTACCACATTTATGAAAAGGGCAGTAGTTCATTACTAACCTATTGAGAAGGCCATTTATTAACCTCGAAAAATTTCTCGGTAAATAACAGCTCCCTCCTCAACCTAGGTATATAATATACTACTTCAATTTTCAAACAGATGCAGATCAACTGTATGACCTATTCTTTTAAATACCTTAAATGTAGATCAGCGGTATGATCCATTCTTTTACATATTGTTGAGGTTTCCAGGTATGATTTATTATTTCAAATTACGATGACTTGTAGATCAACAGTATGACCTATTCTTTTTACTATTCCTTTATTTATTTGTTCGGCATCTGAAAGTCAGCAGTATGACTTGCTCTTTTAGTACATAGTCTCTCATACATAGTTTCGATCAACAGTATAATCTTTTTTTTACTACTAACATGAGAAAACCTGATTATTTACCTCATTTATGAAAAGGGCAGTAGTTCATTACTAACCTATTGAGAAGGCCATTTATTAACCTCGAAAAATTTCTCGGTAAATAACAGCTCCCTCCTCAACCTAGGTATATAATATACTACTTCAATTTTCAAACAGATGCAGATCAACTGTATGACCTATTCTTTTAAATACCTTAAATGTAGATCAGCGGCATGATCCATTGTTTTACATATTGTTGAGGTTTCCAGGTATGATTTATTATTTCAAATTACGAAGACTTGTAGATCAACAGTATGACCTATTCTTTTTACTATTCCTTTATTTATTTGTTCGGCATCTGAAAGTCAGCAGTATGACTTGCTCTTTTAGTACATAGTCTCTCATACATAGTTTCGATCAACAGTATAATCTTTTTTTTACTACTAACATGAGAAAACCTTATTATTTACCTCATTTATGAAAAGGGCAGTAGTTCATTACTAACCTATTGAGAAGGCCATTTATTAACCTCGAAAAATTTCTCGGTAAATAACAGCTCCCTCCTCAACCTAGGTATATAATATACTACTTCAATTTTCAAACAGATGCGGATCAACTGTATGACCTATTCTTTTAAATACCTTAAATGTAGATCAGCGGTATGATCCATTCTTTTACATATTGTTGAGGTTTCCAGGTATGATTTATTATTTCAAATTACGAAGACTTGTAGATCAACAGTATGACCTATTCTTTTTACTATTCCTTTATTTATTTGTTCGGCATCTGAAAGTCAGCAGTATGACTTGCTCTTTTAGTACATAGTCTCTCATACATAGTTTCGATCAACAGTATAATCTTTTTTTTACTACTAACATGAGAAAACCTTATTATTTACCTCATTTATGAAAAGGGCAGTAGTTCATTACTAACCTATTGAGAAGGCCATTTATTAACCTCGAAAAATTTCTCGGTAAATAACAGCTCCCTCCTCAACCTAGGTATATAATATACTACTTCAATTTTCAAACAGATGCAGATCAACTGTATGACCTATTCTTTTAAATACCTTAAATGTAGATCAACGGTATGATCCATTCTTTTACATATTGCTGAGGTTTCCAGGTATGATTTATTATTTCAAATTACGATGACTTGTAGATCAACAGTATGACCTATTCTTTTTACTATTCCTTTATTTATTTGTTCGGCATCTGAAAGTTAGCAGTATGACTTGCTCTTTTAGTACATAATCTCTCATACATAGTTTCGATCAACAGTATAATCTTTTTTTTACTACTAACATGAGAAAATCTTATTATTTACCTCATTTATGAAAAGGGCAGTAGTTCATTACTAACCTATTGAGAAGGCCATTTATTAATTTCGAAAAATTTCTCGGTAAATAACAGCTCCCTCCTCAACCTAGGTATATAATATACTACTTCAATTTTCAAACAGATGCAGATCAACTGTATGACCTATTCTTTTAAATACCTTAAATGTAGATCAGCGGTATGATCCATTCTTTTACATATTGTTGAGGTTTCCAGGTATGATTTATTATTTCAAATTACGATGACTTGTAGATCAACAGTATGACCTATTCTTTTTACTATTCCTTTATTTATTTGTTCGCATCTGAAAGTCAGCAGTATGACTTGCTCTTTTAGTACATAGTCTCTCATACATAGTTTCGATCAACAGTATAATCTTTTTTTTACTACTAACATGAGAAAACCTTATTATTTACCTCATTTATGAAAAGGGCAGTAGTTCATTACTAACCTATTGAGAAGGCCATTTATTAACCTAGAAAAATTTCTCGGTAAATAACAGCTCCCTCCTCAACCTAGGTATATAATATACTACTTCAATTTTCAAACAGATGCAGATCAACTGTTTGACCTATTCTTTTAAATACCTTAAATGTAGATCAGCGGTATGATCCATTCTTTTACATATTGTTGAGGTTTCCAGGTATGATTTATTATTTCAAATTACGAAGACTTGTAGATCAACAGTATGACCTATTCTTTTTACTATTCCTTTATTTATTTGTTCGGCATCTGAAAGTCAGCAGTATGACTTGCTCTTTTAGTACATAGTCTTTCATACATAGTCTCTCATACATAGTTTCGATCAACAGTATAATCTTTTTTTTACTACTAACATGAGAAAACCTTATTATTTACCTCATTTATGAAAAGGGCACTAGTTCATTACTAACCTATTGAGAAGGCCATTTATTAACCTCGAAAAATTTCTCGGTAAATAACAGCTCCCTCCTCAACCTAGGTATATAATATACTACTTCAATTTTCAAACAGATGCAGATCAACTGTATGACCTATTCTTTTAAATACCTTAAATGTAGATCAGCGGTATGATCCATTCTTTTACATATTGTTGAGGTTTCCAGGTATGATTTATTATTTCAAATTACGATGACTTGTAGATCAACAGTATGACCTATTCTTTTTACTATTCCTTTATTTATTTGTTCGGCATCTGAAAGTCAGCAGTATGACTTGCTCTTCTAGTACATAGTCTCTCATACATAGTCTCTCATACATAGTTTCGATCAACAGTATAATCTTTTTTTTTACTACTAACATGAGAAAACCTTATTATTTACCTCATTTATGAAAAGGGCAGTAGTTCATTACTAACCTATTGAGAAGGCCATTTATTAACCTCGAAAAATTTCTCGGTAAATAACAGCTCCCTCCTCAACCTTATAATATACTACTTCAATTTTCAAACAGATGCAGATCAACTGTATGACCTATTCTTTTAAATACCTTAAATGTAGATCAGCGGTATGATCCATTCTTTTACATATTGTTGAGGTTTCCAGGTATGATTTATTATTTCAAATTACGAAGACTTGTAGATCAACAGTATGACCTATTCTTTTTACTATTCCTTTATTTATTTGTTCGGCATCTGAAAGTCAGCAGTATGACTTGCTCTTTTAGTACATAGTCTCTCATACATAGTTTCGATCAACAGTATAATCTTTTTTTACTACTAACATGAGAAAACCTTATTATTTACCTCATTTATGAAAAGGGCAGTAGTTCATTACTAACCTATTGAGAAGGCCATTTATTAACCTCGAAAAATTTCTCGGTAAATAACAGCTCCCTCCTCAACCTAGGTATATAATATACTACTTCAATTTTCAAACAGATGCAGATCAACTGTATGACCTATTCTTTTAAATACCTTAAATGTAGATCAGCGGTATGATCCATTCTTTTACATATTGTTGAGGTTTCCAGGTATGATTTATTATTTCAAATTACGAATACTTGTAGATCAACAGTATGACCTATTCTTTTTACTATTCCTTTATTTATTTGTTCGGCATCTGAAAGTCAGCAGTATGACTTGCTCTTTTAGTACATAGTCTCTCATACATAGTTTCGATCAACAGTATAATCTTTTTTTTACTACTAACATGAGAAAACCTTATTATTTACCTCATTTATGAAAAGGGCAGTAGTTCATTACTAACCTATTGAGAAGGCCATTTATTAACCTCGAAAAATTTCTCGGTAAATAACAGCTCCCTCCTCAACCTAGGTATATAATATACTACTTCAATTTTCAAACAGATGCAGATCAACTGTATGACCTATTCTTTTAAATACCTTAAATGTAGATCAGCGGTATGATCCATTCTTTTACATATTGTTGAGGTTTCCAGGTATGATTTATTATTTCAAATTACGATGACTTGTAGATCAACAGTATGACCTATTCTTTTTACTATTCCTTTATTTATTTGTTCGGCATCTGAAAGTCAGCAGTATGACTTGCTCTTTTAGTACATAGTCTTTCATACATAGTTTCGATCAACAGTATAATCTTTTTTTTACTACTAACATGAGAAAACCTGATTATTTACCTCATTTATGAAAAGGGCAGTAGTTCATTACTAACCTATTGAGAAGGCCATTTATTAACCTCGAAAAATTTCTCGGTAAATAACAGCTCCCTCCTCAACCTAGGTATATAATATACTACTTCAATTTTCAAACAGATGCAGATCAACTGTATGACCTATTCTTTTAAATACCTTAAATGTAGATCAGCGGTATGATCCATTGTTTTACATATTGTTGAGGTTTCCAGGTATGATTTATTATTTCAAATTACGAAGACTTGTAGATCAACAGTATGACCTATTCTTTTTACTATTCCTTTATTTATTTGTTCGGCATCTGAAAGTCAGCAGTATGACTTGCTCTTTTAGTACATAGTCTCTCATACATAGTTTCGATCAACAGTATAATCTTTTTTTTACTACTAACATGAGAAAACCTTATTATTTACCTCATTTATGAAAAGGGCAGTAGTTCATTACTAACCTATTGAGAAGGCCATTTATTAACCTCGAAAAATTTCTCGGTAAATAACAGCTCCCTCCTCAACCTAGGTATATAATATACTACTTCAATTTTCAAACAGATGCAGATCAACTGTATGACCTATTCTTTTAAATACCTTAAATGTAGATCAGCGGTATGATCCATTCTTTTACATATTGTTGAGGTTTCCAGGTATGATTTATTATTTCAAATTACGAATACTTGTAGATCAACAGTATGACCTATTCTTTTTACTATTCCTTTATTTATTTGTTCGGCATCTGAAAGTCAGCAGTATGACTTGCTCTTTTAGTACATAGTCTCTCATACATAGTTTCGATCAACAGTATAATCTTTTTTTTACTACTAACATGAGAAAACCTTATTATTTACCTCATTTATGAAAAGGGCAGTAGTTCATTACTAACCTATTGAGAAGGCCATTTATTAACCTCGAAAAATTTCTCGGTAAATAACAGCTCCCTCCTCAACCTAGGTATATAATATACTACTTCAATTTTCAAACAGATGCAGATCAACTGTATGACCTATTCTTTTAAATACCTTAAATGTAGATCAGCGGTATGATCCATTCTTTTACATATTGTTGAGGTTTCCAGGTATGATTTATTATTTCAAATTACGATGACTTGTAGATCAACAGTATGACCTATTCTTTTTACTATTCCTTTATTTATTTGTTCGGCATCTGAAAGTCAGCAGTATGACTTGCTCTTTTAGTACATAGTCTCTCATACATAGTCTCTCATACATAGTTTCGATCAACAGTATAATCTTTTTTTTACTACTAACATGAGAAAACCTTATTATTTACCTCATTTATGAAAAGGGCAGTAGTTCATTACTAACCTATTGAGAAGGCCATTTATTTACCTCAAAAAATTTGTCGGTAAATAACAGCTCTCCCCTCAACCTAGGCATATAATATACTATTTCAATTTTCAAACAGATGCAGATCAACTGTATGACCTATTCTTTTAAATACCTTAAATGTAGAACAGCGGTATGATCCATTCTTTTACCTATTGTTGAGGTTTCCAAGTATGATTTATTATTTCAAATTACGATGAGTTGTAGATCAACAGTATGACCTATACTTTTTACTATTCCTTTATTTATTTGTTCGGCATCTGAAAGTCAGCAGTATGATTTGCTCTTTTAATACATAGTCTCTCATACATAGTTTCGATCAACAGTATACTTTTTTTTACTAGTAATATGAGAAAACCATATTTACGTGCCGCAAGATATAAAATTTCTCGGTAAATAACAGCTAGGGTGACTAGACGTCCTCTTTGAACCGGACAAGTCCTCTTTTTAAGGTTCACATTTATGTCCGGTATATATATATACACATTTTATGCTAAATGTCCTCTTTTTTATCAGACAAAAAAATACAGTAAAAATCTGAATTATTTCTAAACAATGCAAGTTACAATAAGCAACTAAATTGGAAATCATAAATTATTTGAAATTCATCCTAGACCTCTAATTGTAACTCTTTCTCTTTCTGTTAACTTAAATCGGATAAAGAGGGCGATGGGAACAAACAAAGTTGAAGAATCCCACAAAAGCAGCCCTTATTTTACAAATTTAAGCCGAATATTACAAAATTACAAAGTAATTATTTGTTTTTATAAATAAAGACCAATAGTTTATAATGTTTTGACGAAATAATGATTGTATTTTTTATAAAATATTTCCCACAGCACCTTTGTCCTCTTTTGTTGTTCAAGGAATCTGATCACCCTAATAACAGCTCACCCCTCAACCTAGGTATATAATATACTATTTCAATTTTCAAATAGGATACAGATCAACTGTATGACCTATTCTTTTAAATACTTTGAATGTAGATCAACGGCATGATCCATTCTTAGCACAACCTTACCTAACCTAACATTTAGCATTAAGGGTTGTTAATTAATAATTTACACTCGAGATGTTACTAGGATATATCAGTAAATCAAATAAGTACAACAGTAAATTTCAAGATTGAAAGTTTTGTTACTTTCGCAATGCTATACTCAATAATAGATAGGTACCTACACATAATATACATAACAAATATTAAATATAATAGAAAATGTATATAAAGTAAATTTGCATACATACCTTGGAAACTGTGTGAATCGAGGTGTCCATCTTACCAAATTTGTAAGTATCAGTTGTTCTTACCTGCAACAGAAAACTTACTAATTAAATGTAAAGTTTATAGTGTATATACTTAGGTTTATCGTGGTAGGTTCACTGCCGCAATACAAGTGTATTAAAACTAAATATGAAAAATATTAATTTATATAATGCGAAACAGTGAAAATTTTCAAGAAGTCAGGAATACTGAATTTTGCATTAAATTCACGATCGGTGGATGCAATGGGTAAGTAGGAATTAGTAGAACTTGGAACATATCTTAGAACTTGGACGTACGAGGTTTCTGAAAGTTCAAAATTCACCATTCGGACAACAGACTAAAGAACAACCCGACAAATAATAATGTCCTATCATTTACAAAGGAGTTGTTTGCATCTGATTGACGGTGCCGTGGTTTGTTGTTAAATAACGACAGAGCTAATTTAGATATACTCAGGGCGACTAAGAGGACCGATAGTAGTATATTATGTAGCATATCACTTGTTACAAAGAGCCAAAAAAATTATGAGTATGTCGGATGGGTTTATTCTAGAGCTAAACTTAAAATATATATCGCTCATTCACTATCTATTTAATTCTTAGGCCTGTGGTTCCAACGCTACACATCCTCGAATTTGGAGGATGAAATAATTTCAAAAGCAGACTTGCAAATGGCGACTCTATCTGGCTCTAATTGAGCCAGCCTGTATATATTCAGGCTGTATAGGGTGGATCCTAATACACAAACTGTAAACCCAATACATGGTTTACTAGTATTATACAGAGTAATGCAGAAGATATGAAGCATTCTTGTATTTTAACTTTTCGGGCTAATCATTCTGATTAGAATGAAATTTAGCATTATTTTGCGAATTAAACATTTGAATAAGAATACACATTCCTAAAGTATTAATTCATTCATCGGCCAATCATGTTTTAAAAAGTTGGTACAAAAATTTTGCATACAAATTCTACAAATAGAAAAGGTTATGCTCTACACAGCATAGATATGCTGTTTTTTCGACATAAAATGAAACTAATAAAGACTATTTATTTGAAGGAGATGCCGAAAACAACTACTCCATGGCCAATATGCCCCGACATCCATGGAGATGTTGATGTAATGCAACGCCAGTCGGGGCATATTGGCCGTGGAGTAGTTGTTTTCGGCATCTCCTTCAAATAAATAAGTAGGATTGTCTTCCTCAAAGACAATAAAGGTCGTTGTAATGGCATCTGCAGAAAAGCAGATCGTTATCTGTCTGTCAATTAGACAATAATTGTCAGACAGGTAGTAGCAAAGACCGAAAGAGGGCACTACGGTGTATTTCACTGTATCTCGCCACTACAAACATAATAAAGACTATATCGTATCGATTTTTATTTAGGTGAATTTGACTATAGTAAATGCTTATCATTTTTTTGCTTATCAAGGCCTTTACGACTCATGATCTCATGAACAGTATTTTGTACCGCCTACTCCTTTTTGTTTACAAATATTAAAATATTAGAGCGATATGCAGAATTAATAATATAACATTGTAACTTATTTTTTGCACACAAAAGAAATTGCTTATTGAAAGAATATGCTTTGTGAATATTACAAATTGTACTTTCATTTTTACCATACTTTTAAACGATAAAAATGAACTCGTGTAAATTATATTTCCAATATAATATATTTTTTGAATGAATGTACCTTGCTGCATATATATGTCAAAATAATATATATAGACAAGTTAAAATGCTTTCGGTGATAGAAGAATGAATAACAATTACCTAAATGTAACAAGAGTTACAAAAAATTACACTAAAAATTAAATCGGGTGTGTCAAAAGTCAAAACATTTTCATTATACATCGTTAAATGTCCATCCCGTCAATAATAACTCCTACAGCATGATGTCCAAAATCCTTCCTTATAATTGAAAACCTTTTAACCTATAGTGCTTTGAAGCTACACCAGCCATTTCGGCCCACCACCAAAATTTCTATACCATAATTTATTACACTATTATTACAAATTTATTCCACCAAAATTAATTTTATTACCCTTGCCGTAAATTAGTTATAAGCGAACAACCTAGGTTTAATTTAAACCTACACCAGCCACTGGTAACTTTTGAACTAAATAAGATATGGAGATGGTTCTTTCGCTAGAATTTATTACAAATTTATTACATTCGACCCCGCTTAGTTTGAACTCCCTACAGTGAAATCCAAGGGGTGAAAACAACCCCAAAGAGGTATTTTCAATTTTAATGAACCTAAAACGTGCAAATTCATCCGAGATATATTTTAATTTATCTCTTAGAAATATTAAATAAACATTTCATACCCGGGTGTGAAAACCACCCCATCCACCCCAAGTACGTCCAAACACCGATAATCGAAATTTAAATTTAATTAAATTTTAAAATATTGCAAATACAAGAAGAATGAAACCTGCTGCGTATTTTCTTCCATTTAAATTATAATCGATTAGAGTAAACCGCGATTTTATTACACTTGCCATTTTCGAGAAATCGGGAGTGGTCGACGTGAATCTTAAGCTAGCCCGCCCACTCGTAACTCCAAAACTACATAACGTATTGCAATGAAACTTGCATCATATTTTATTACATTTTATTATAATTGAATAGAGCAAACCGCGATTTTATTACACCTGCCATTTTCGAGAAATCGGGAGTAGTCCGGCGTGGTTTGAAGCTAGTCCGCCCTCTCGTATCTCCGAAACTAAAAAACGTACTGCAATGAAAGCTACATCATATTTTATTACATTTTAATTATAATTGAATAGAGCAAACCGCGATTTTATTGCACCTGCCATTTTCGAGAAATCGGGAGTTGTCGGCGTGAATCATAAGCTAGCCCGCCCATTCGTATCTCCGAAACTACATACCGGATTGCAATGAAACTTGCACCATATTTTATTACATTTTAATCATAATTGAATAGAGCAAACCGCGATTTTATTACACCTGCCATTTTCGAGAAATCGGGAGTAGTCCGCCGTGGTTTGAAGCTAGCCCGCCCTCTCGTATTTCCGAAACTAAAAAACATACTGCAATGAAACCTACATCATATTTTATTACATTTGAATTACAATTGAATAGAGCAAACCGCGATTTTATTACGCCTGCCATTTTCGAGAAATCGGGAGTGATCGGCGTGAATCACAAGCTAGCCCGCCCTCTCGTATCTCCGAAACTACATACCGGATTACAATGAAACTTGCATCATATTTTATTACATTTTAATCATAATTGAATAGAGCAAACCGCGATTTTATTACACTTGCTATTTTCGAGAATCGGGAGTGGTCAAAATTGAATGGTAAGCTAGCCCGCCCTCTCGTATCTCCGAAACTAAAAAACATACTGCAATGAAACCTACATCATATTTTATTACATTTTAATTATAATTGAATAGAGCAAACCGCGATTTTATTACACCCGCCATTTTCGAGAAATCGGGAGTAGTCCGCCGTGGTTTGAAGCTAGCCCGCCCACTCGTATCTCCGAAACTTCATACCGGATTGCAATGAAACTTGCATCATATTTTATTACATTTTAATCATAATTGAATAGAGCAAACCGCGATTTTATTACACTTGCAATTTTCGAGAAATCGTGAGTGGTCGGGCGTCAATCAAAGCTAGCCCGCCCTCTCGTATCTCCGAAACTAAAAAACGTACTGCAATGAAACCTACATCATATTTTATTACATTTTAATTATAATTGAATAGAGCAAACCGCGATTTTATTACACTTGCCATTTTCGAGAAATATGATGTGGTCCAAATTGAATGGTAAGCTAGCCCGCCCTCTCGTATCTCCGAAACTAAAAAACGTATTGCAATGAAACTTACATCATATTTTATTACATTTGAATTATGATTGAATAGAGCAAACCGCGATTTTATTACACCTGCCTTTTTCGAGAAATCGAGAGTAGTACGGCGTGGTTTGAATCTAGCCCGCCCTCTCGTATCTCCGAAACTAATAAACGTATTGCAATGAAACTTACATCATATTTTATTACATTTGAATTATGATTGTATAGAGCAAACCGCGATTTTATTACACCTGCCATTTTAGGGAAATCGGGAGTGGTCGGCGTGAATTATAAGTATAACAATGAATCTTGCATCATATTTTATTACATTTGGACCACATCATGGTCAATGGCCACTTGTCATTTCTCGAAAATGGCAAGTGTAATAAAATCGCGGTTTGCTCTATTCAATTATAATTCAAATGTAATAAAATATGATGTAGGTTTCATTGCAGTACGTTTTTTAGTTTCGGATACACGAGAGGGCGGGCTAGCTTACCATTCAATTTGGACCACATCAGATTTCTCGAAAATGGCAAGTGTAATAAAATCGCGGTTTGCTCTATTCAATTATAATTAAAATGTAATAACATATGATGTAGGTTTCATTGCAATAAGTTTTTTAGTTTCGGAGATACGAGAGGGCAGGCTAGCTTATAATTCACGCCGATCACTCCCGATTTCTCGAAAATGGCAGGCGTAATAAAATCGCGGTTTGCTCTATTTAATTATAATTCAATTGTAATAAAATATGATGTAGGTTTCATTGCAGTACGTTTTTTAGTTTCGGAGATACGAGAGGGCGGGCTAGCTTTAAACCACGTCGGACTACTCCCGATTTCTCTAAAATGGCAGGTGTAATAAAATCGCAGTTTGCTCTATTCAATTATTATTAAAATGTAATAAAATATGATGTAAGTTTCATTGTAGTAAGTTTTTTAGTTTCGGAGATACGAGAGGGCGGGCTAGCTTTGATTGACGCCCGACCACTCCCGATTTCTCGAAAATGGCAAGTGTAATAAAATCGCGGTTTGCTCTATTCAATTATGATTAAAATCTAATAAAATATGATGCAAGTTTCATTGCAATCCTCCGGTATGTAGTTTCGGAGATACGAGTGGGCGGGCCAGCTTATGATTCACGCCGACAACTCTCGATTTCTCGAAAATAGCAGGTGTAATAAAATCGCGGTTTGCTATATTCAATTATAATTAAAATGTAATAAAATATGATGTAGGTTTCATTGCAGTATGTTTTTTAGTTTCGGAGATACGAGAGGGCGGGCTAGCTTCAAACCACGCCGGACTACTCCCGATTTCTCGAAAATGGTAGGTGCAATAAAATCGCGGTTTGCTCTATTCAATTATAATTAAAATGTAGTAAAATATGATGTAGGTTTTATTGCAGTACGTTTTTTAGTTTCGGAGATACGAGAGGGCGGGCTAGCTTCAAACCACGCCAGACTACTTCCCAATTTCTCGAAAATGGCAGGTGTAATAAAATCGCGGTTTGCTCTATTCAATTATAATTAAAATGTAATAAAATATGATGCAAGTTTCATTGCAATACGTTATGTAGTTTCGGAGATACGAGTGGGCGGGCTAGCTTAAGATTCACGCCGACCACTCCCGATTTCTCGAAAATGGCGAGTGTAATAAAATCGCGGTTTACTCTAATCGATTATAATTTAAATGGAAGAAAATACGAAGCAGGTTTCATTCTTCTTGTATTTGAAATATTTTAAAATTTAATTTAATTTAAATTTCGATTATCGGTGTTTGGACGTACTCGGGGTAGATGGGGTGGTTTTCACCCCCGGGTATGAAATGTTTATTTAATATTTCTAAGAGATAAATTAAAATATATCTCGGATTAATTTGTACGTTTTAGGTTCATTAAAATTGAAAATACCTCTTTGGGGTTGTTTTCACCCCTTGGATTTCACTGTAGGGAGTTGAAACTAGGCGGGGTCGCATGTAATAAATTTGTAATAAATTCTAGCGAAAGAACCATCTCCATATCTTATTTAGTTCAAAAGTTACCAGTGGCTGGTGTAGGTTTAAATTAAACCTAGGTTGTTCGCTTATAACTAATTTACGGCAAGGGTAATAAAATTAATTTTGGTGGAATAAATTTGTAATAAAAGTGTAATAAATTATGGTATAGAAATTTTGGTGGTGGGCCGAAATGGCTGGTGTAGCTTCAAAGCACTTTAACCTATGTATAAGTATGTCTATATAAACATTTTTAACTAAACATGTTATGACATATTGCCTGTTATGTTTATAAGTAAATTAAATTTACTATGATTACCTACATGTACTTTACATGTGGCTGAAGACAGACATGGATACTAATTTTAGCCGTATATGAAATATAAATTAAGTATGGAATATACAGGGTCCTGCACCTGAGCTCCCGTCTTTTGTAGTTCATGAACTGATGCCTTTATAAATTTCGTTCAAATTTAACTGCAAACTATTCGTAGAGAGGCACATTTTGAAAATATTTTCTAATATACAGGGTGCTCCAAAAACGTGTACCATACTAAACTTATGTTTTTTAAATGGAACACACTATATATTTTTGCATTTTTGGATTCTGCATGCCAATTTAGTGTCAGTTTGTGTTACATTCTCTATATCAAAACTTGGCCGTTTCGAAGGAATTCGACATTTTATAGAAAAAAATACAGTTGTTACAACTATTTCAAAGTTACATATCTTATACAATTGAACAGCGTTTATTTTCATTCTTATATGTCAGATAGTTTAGGCATTGGTCTTTCTGAAAATAGCTAACAGAAGTCTGTAATACATACAGAGTATTATTACTGAGCAACATGCCAATTTTGAAAGATGCAAAACTCAGTTTTTTCAAATGCCACACCCAGTATATTATTCTACACCTAATTATCAATCGAATGATATAGCCTTGTCATATACCTATCTCTTAAGGGGTTCAAGATATAATCAATTTTATAGTAAAGTGTTTGAAAATTTAAGTTACCCTGTTTCTAAGTGGGCTTCGAATAAAAGAAAACAACTAGAAACATTTCAAATTTATTGTCACTTGCTTTAACTCTTATTATGGCTATAATTAAATACAAAATGTAAAAAATGACCAACAATCATCAATTAACATCAATATTGAATAATTATTCACAGAGTCTACAATCTTATAATAAATTTTCAAAATGACGGCCATTCCCTTGCAGACACAATTGAATTCTGTTTTGAAATGATGTGTCTACAGAGATGACACATACAGAGTGTTTAATATTTACTGAGCAACACGTTAATTTTGAAAGATGCAAAACTCATTTTTTTCAAATGGCACACCCAGTATATTATTCTATAGTTGAAAGTACCATTCAATTATAAATCGAATGATATAGCATTGTCCTATACCTATCTCTTAAGGTGCTCAAGATATAATCAATTTTATAGTAAAATTCTCGAAAATTTAAGTTACCCCCGTTTCTAAGTGGGCTTCGAATAAAATAAAACAACTAGAAATATTTCAAATTTATTGTCAGTTGCTTTGACTTTTATTATGGGTATGATTAAACACAAAATGTAAAAAATTATCAGAATTTGCTACAAAATGTACCAATTACAGTTAGATATATAATGTGGTTACAGCAAGATGGGGCACCAGCCCTCTATTTATTAGATGTCAGAAACCATCTGGGTGATAATTTCCCCTCGAATTTCCCCAATAGGTGGATTGGGAGGGGAGCGTCAATAGGATGGCCTCCTAGATCCCCAGACCTAACAAAATTAAATTTCTTTTTATGGGGATATGTAAAGGACCAAGTATACACAGAAGTGCCCACAATAAGGGAAGATATGCAACAGAGAATAAGAAATGCATTTCAAACAATTACCCCTGAAATGCTGCGTAAAGTAGACACATCATTTCAAAACAGAATTCAATTGTGTCTGCAAGGGAATGGCCGTCATTTTGAAAATTTATTATAAGATTGTAGACTCTGTGAATAATTATTCAATATTGATGTTAATTGATGATTGTTGGTCATTTTTTACATTTTGTATTTAATTATAGCCATAATAAGAGTTAAAGCAAGTGACAATAAATTTGAAATGTTTCTAGTTGTTTTCTTTTATTCGAAGCCCACTTAGAAACAGGGTAACTTAAATTTTCAAACACTTTACTATAAAATTGATTATATCTTGAACCCCTTAAGAGATAGGTATATGACAAGGCTATATCATTCGATTGATAATTAGGTGTAGAATAATATACTGGGTGTGGCATTTGAAAAAACTGAGTTTTGCATCTTTCAAAATTGGCATGTTGCTCAGTAATAATACTCTGTATGTATTACAGACTTCTGTTAGCTATTTTCAGAAAGATCAATGCCTGAACTAGGTATCTGACATAAAAATTAAAATAAACACTTGAGTGAAGTAACCCATAAAAGTTAGCCATAGAAATTGCTATCTGTAGCGGTGAAATAAAAATAATTCTAGTGCCGTTCCCGGTCCCGGACAAGTCATTCTGACTATATAGGACGACAAAGGGCACTTCCCTTGACCACTCAGCATAATTTTTTTTTCAAAATTTCCCATAATTAATTGTTTACTGACTTAGCCATAGAAATTGATGTCTCGATCGGTACAATAAAAAAAAATTCTAGTGCCGCCCCCGGTCCCAGACAAGTCGTTCTGACTATATAAGACGACAAAGGGCACTTCCTTTGACCACCCAGCATAATTTTTTTTTCAAAATTTCCCATAAATAGGTAATTGTTCACAGACTTAGCCATAGAAATTGACATCTCAATCGGTACAATAAAAAAAATTCTAGTCCCGCCCCCGGTCCCGGACAAGTCGTTCCGACTATATAAGACGACAAAGGGCACTTCCCTTGACCACCCAGCATAATTTTTTTTTTCAAAATTTCCCATAATTAATTGTTCACAGACTTAGTCATAGATATTGATATCTCGATCGGTATAATAAAAAAAATTCTAGTCCCGCCCCCGGTCCCGGACAAGTCGTTCTGGCTATATAGAACGACAAAGGGCACTTCCCTTGACCACCCAGCATAATTTTTTTTTCAAATTTTCCCGTAATTAATTGTTTACTGACTTAGCCATAGAAATTGATGTCTTGATCGGTACAATAAAAAAAATTCTAGTGCCGCTCCCGGTCCCGGACAAGTCGTTCCGACTATATAAGACGACAGAGGGCACTTCCCTTGACCACCCAGCATAATTTTTTTTCAAAATTTCCCATAATTAATTGTTCACAGACTTAGCCATAGAAATTGATATCTCGATCGGTATAATAAAAAAATACTAGTCCCGCCCCCGGTCCCGGACAAGTCGGGGTCAAGGAGGCCAGTTACAAGCCACTGACTCCAGGAGAATAGCTGAGTGGGCTGTGGCAATCCCACTAGGAAGCTTTTCTCAAGACCGTCCGTGCGTGGTGAAGAGCCACATCCTGCTCGAGGTGGCCCTGCTGACGACTAAACACGGCGGATCTAGACGAGGAAGGTCGATAAATTCCCCCAAGTCAGGATGTATGCGACCCGTGTCCGTGGCCGAATGGCACCGGGGTGATAGGTGTCTCTAACGGGGCCTCTAGAATACCGGGCAACCTTCTAGAGTATCCTTGCCTTGCCACAGCAATGCGGGGCTCTGCTGTGGTGGACTCGAATCCCTTGCTACTCGTGGGACTTTTATGGAGAACATAGTAGCCAACAAAAAACAACCTAACGGGGGAGGTCAAACCCTCGACCCTCCCCAGGCAACTGGGGAGCCTATGGAGATCGGGATTAATCCGACTCCCATTGAAAGCCCGATCCCATCGGATCAGGAAAGGAGGCTGCTACAGTCTCCGACACCTGAGACTGGAGGAGAAGGCAATTTAGGGGATGAGACATCTACATCTGTAGACAAACTCTCCCTTAAAAGAAGACGGCTAGGAGGAGCTGCAAGGAAGCGCCTAAGTCGTTTGCTTAAGAGCGGAGTGCCTTACCAAACCGCCTTAAGTAATGTGCTGAACCAGCCGAAACTTGATCCTCAGCAGGAGGTAGGTAACCAGTCCTCCTCTCTGCCAGTGGGAACGAGCAAACGCATGCGTTCGGATGGTAGTTCACCGGGTCTGGGAGCCAAGAGAGCCCGGGAAGGTGGATATACCAAACCATCATTCAAGGCTGTAACAGAGGGAATTAGGGTGGGAATTATCCACCCTGCGTACCCAGAAACGACCTTGACCAACAACCAATTAGGAACTCTGCAGAGGGCGATAATGTCAGCTGTAGATGAACTACCAGATGATGGACCTCAGGTGAGATTCCAGGGCTGTACACATCGACCTGGATGGCTTCTCACCACCTGTGTGGATCAGACGAGCGTCTCGTGGTTGGAGAGCACAATAAAGCATCTTCAACCGTGGGAAGGAGCTCGTCTTCAAACCGTACAGGGTGAGGATTTACCTAAACCACATATATATGTGGCCTATATACCGGATGAAGCCGACAAACGGCTCACATCGGACATAGTTCTCAGCAGGCTGAGAAAAATGAACCATGGCTTGAATACCCGGGAGTGGAAAGTACTACACCGGGAAGAGTCTGGCCCAGGGCAGGTCTGGACATTCTCGACTGACGAGGGGTCTAAGGCAGCTCTGGAAGGGCTGAACAATCAGCCCTACTTTGGTTTTGGGCAGGTGCAATTCCGCCTAAAAATCAACAAAATCAAAGGGGTAAAAGGGAAAGAACCCGCCCCAACAACTAAAAGGTCGAAGGATGAACCACCAACCTCGAGGGGCAAATCTAAAATGCACTCTACTGGTGGAAAATTTCCCCGAAACAAACCACTTGGGAAAGGAAAATTTCCCATAAATAGTTGTTCACAGACTTAGGGCCGGTTTTTCAATACTCGGTTAACGTAATTTAACCTACAGTTAACTTACTATAAGTTTAGAATGTGCATAGTTTATCATAAAATGTTCGAGGTAACTCACATTCTAAACTTATAGCTAGCTTAACTGCTGGTGAAATCGTGTTAACCAAGCATTGAAAAACTGACGCTTAGCCATAGAAATTACTATATTGATCGGAAAAATAAAAAAAATTCTAGTGCCGCTCCCGGTCCCGGACAAGTCGTTCCAACTATATGGGACGATAAAGAGCGCTTCCCTTGACCACCCAGCATAGTTTTTTTTTCAAAATTTCCCATAATTAATTGTTCACAGACTTAGCCATAGATATTGATATCTTGATCGGTATAATAAAAAAAATTCTAGTCCCGCCCCCGGTCCCGGACAAGTCGTTCTGGCTATATAGGACGACAAAGGGCACTTCCCTTGACCACCCAGAATAATTTTGTTTACAACATTTCCCATAATTAATTGTTCACAGAGAAAGTGGGGAAGTGCCCTTTGGCGTCCTATATAGTCAGAACGACTTGTCCGGGACCGGGGGCGGCACTAGAATTTGTTTTATTTTACCGATCAACTTAGTAATTTCTATGGCTAAGTCTATGAACAACTATTTATGGGAAATTTTGAAAAAAAATTATGCTAGGTGGTCAAAGGAAGTGCCCTTTGTCGTCCTATATAGTTGGAACGACTTGTCCCGGACCGGGGGCGGGACTAGAATTTTTTTTATTGTACCGATCGAGATATCAATTTCTATGGCTATGTTAGTAAACAATTAATTATGGGATATTTTCAAAAAAAAATTATGCTGGGTGGTCAAGGGAAGTGCCCTTTATCGTCCTATATAGTTGGAACGACTTGTCCGGGGCCGGGGGCGGTACTATAACTTTTTTTATTGTATCGATCGAGACATCAATTTCTATGGCTAAGTCAGTAAACAATTAATTATGGACCGGGAACGGCACTATAATTATTTTTATTTCACCGCTACAGATAGTAATTTCTATGGCTAACTTTTATGGGTAACTTCACTCAAGTAAAATAAACGCTGTTCAATTGTATAAGATGTAGAATATCTTCGAAACGGCTAAGTTTTGCTATAGGGAATATAACACACACTGACACTAAATTTGCATGCAGAATCCAAAAATGCAAAAATATACATCTAGTGTGTTGCATTTAAAAAAACATAACATGTACATGGTACATGTTTTTGGAGCACCCTGTATATTTGAAAATATTTTCAAAATGTACCTCTCTACGAATAGTTTTCAGTCAAATTTGAATGAAATTTATAAAGGCACCAGTTCATGAGCTACAAAAGATGGGAGCTCAGGTGCAGGACCCTGTATAGGTATAGCTGAGAGTCTATTGATTTATGTTACTAAGAAGCTATACCAATCTAAAGGCTTGAAAGGCATTAACTACTGAAATGGTGTCCCGGATCTTATATATCAAATATCAAATGTCTCATCTAAAATTCTTAGACAAGACAAAATATCCTTATTAATAAAAACTCTATAAACTACCTAAATATTATTTCTACAGAAATCCATAAAATAGTAGCACGAAATTTAATTTTGGAAATATTCATGGAAGTATAGTTATTTTGTTAAAGAGAACTTACAGTTTCTTCCAATTTCCATGTGGGTTCCATCAATGTTGTCTTCCAAGGAAAGATGTTTGGTTTGCCCCGGACCTAAAAAAAAGGATTCAGTTCTTGAAATTTAAAATTTTTTTCAATTAAAACGTAATTAATATCCTTTAAATTATATTATCTTAGGCTTTTAGAACCTGTTTGGCCCCATAAATAGTATAATTCGCTCAGAAAGACTTCACTACACTTAAACGTAGTAGGGGAAGTTTCGCTCACCTTTGCGAAACTCTTCATATCGCGCAGAAGCCGCGCGCGCATTAGCATCCATACCTACCTACCTATAGGTTTGTTCATGCATAGAATCTCAGATAAATCCCTGACAGTCAGGGATTGTTATTTAATGCGCATGTCTGATCTTAGATTACTTACTTTCTGATTTTTGCTGCAACACCGGATTTTTAGAGAACTTAATAGCAGAAGAAGAAGAGTACAATAAACAATAACCAAATAATTTTTTAACTTATAAATTATGGAGGAATATCATCCGTTTCTGACTAATAATTATTGTTTGTTGAGTTATAATATTAATAATAGACAGCGTACAATAATTGAGGTTAAAGTTGGTAAATGGTTTTGGTTAATGCGCATTGCGCATGCACCGGACTATGAGTTTCCGAAGAATCAGTGAACTTTTCAAACTATCAGCAAACTGCCCTGACTCAAGCTGGAACAGAGGACAAGAAATCCTAGACTGTCGTTCGACTCTTGCTGGAACACTTAGATTTGTAATGTGCATGTTTCTGACAGTTTCTGACAGTTTTGGACTCCTGCAGGAAGAAACCTCTTTTAACCGGTGTGAAGCTGGCCACAGTTTTCCAGCAACGGTTTCGCAATGTTTCCGGGCTCGTAAAGGGGTTAACCTACTCGCGGCCGTTGCTAGCTATGGCTGCTAGGACTACGGTAATTTAACGATGTGTGGAGTAACAGCAACAGTCGGCCGTAGGGGTAGTTAAATGTTTTTGTTTTTTGATAAAAATGTACTAACGACGATTCTTACGCAAAATACTTTATTTGACGATGTCGGTTGAATTTTCTGGTATAGACGAGACGAGGAACACGTACTGAAAACGCTCTATACGAAAAAACCATTGGTACCCCCATACCAGTGGCGTATTTTCCATTTCTAGTTGCGTTACCATAAAAACATTGAAAAAATCGTGGACACTTTATTTGACGATGTCGGTTGAATTTTCTGGTATAGATGAGTCTAGTAGCACGTACTGAAAACGTTCTATACGAAAAAAACACGTGTGTACCCCCGTACCAGTGGCGTATTTTCCATATCTATTTACGTTATCCATAAAAACATTGAAAAAATCGTGGACACTTTATTTGACGATGTCGGTTGAATTTTCTGGCATAGATGAGACTAGTAGCACGTACTGAAGACTCACTATACGAAAAAAAGATTTGTACCCCCGTACCAGTGGCGTATTTTCCATATCTATTTACGTTATCATAAAAACATTGAAAAAATCGTGGACACTTTATTTGACGATGTCGGTTGAATTTTCTGGCATAGACTAGACTAGTAGCACGTAAAACGTTCTATACGAAAAAAACGTGTGTACCCCCGTACCAGTGGCGTATTTTCCATAGGTATCTATTTACGTTATCATAAAAACATTGAAAAAATCGTGGACACTTTATTTGACGATGTCGGTTGAATTTTCTAGTATAGACGAGACTAGTAGCACGTACTGAAGACTCACTATACGAAAAAAAGATTTGTACCCCCGTACCAGTGGCGTATTTTCCATATCTATTTACGTTATCCATAAAAACATTTAAAAAATCGTGGACACTTTATTTGACGATGTCGGTTGAATTTTCTGGTATAGACGAGACTAGTAACACGTACTGAAGACTCACTATACGAAAAAAAGATTTGTACCCCCGTACCAGTGGCGTATTTTCCATATCTATTTACTTTATCATAAAAACATTGAAAAAATCGTGGACACTTTATTTGACGATGTCGGTTGAATTTTCTGGCATAGACGAGTCTAGTAGCACGTACTGAAAACGTTCTATACGAAAAAAACGTGTGTACCCCCGTACCAGTGGCGTATTTTCCATATCTATTTACGTTATCATAAAAACATTGAAAAAATCGTGGACACTTTATTTGACGATGTCGGTTGAATTTTCTGGTATAGACGAGACTAGTAGCACGTACTGAAGACTCACTATACGAAAAAAAGATTTGTACCCCCGTACCAGTGGCGTATTTTCCATATCTATTTACGTTATCCATAAAAACATTGAAAAAACCGTGGTTACTTTATTTGATGATGTCGGTTGAATTTTCTAGTATGGACGTGACTAGGAACACGTACTGAAAACGTTCTATACGAAAAAAACATTTGTACCCCCGTACCAGTGGCGTATTTGCCATTTTTTTAGTACGAACACTTAAAAACATTGAAAAAATCGTGGTTACTTTATTTGACGATGTCGGTTGAATTTTCTAGTATGGACGTGACTAGGAACACGTACTGAAAACGTTCTATACGAAAAAAACATTTGTACCCCCGTACCAGTGGCGTATTTGCCATTTTTTTAGTACGAACACTTAAAAACATTGAAAAAATCGTGGTTACTTTATTTGACGATGTCGGTTGAATTTTCTAGTATGGACGTGACTAGGAACACGTACTGAAAACGTTCTATACGAAATAAACGTTTGTACCTCCGTAGCAGTAGACTACTGTTCCTAGTCTCGTCTTTACCAGACAATTCAACCGACATCGTCAAAGAAAGTAACCACGATTTTTTCAATGTTTTTATGGGTTCCGAATAAAAAAATGGTAAATACGCCACTGGGACGGGGGTACAAATATTTTTTTTCGTATTGACCGTTTTCAGTATGTGTTTATAGTCCCGTCCATACCGGAAAATTCAACCGACATCGTCAAATAAAGTATTTTGCGTAAGAACCGTCGTTAGTACTTTTTTATCAAAAAACAAAAACATTTAACTACCCCTACGGCCGACTGTTGCTGTTACTCCACACATCGTTATAAATTACCGTAGTCCTAGCAGCCATAGCTAGCAACGGCCGCGGGTAGGTTAACCCCTTTACGAGCCCGGAAACATTGCGGCATTGCCACATTGCGAAACCGTTGCTGGAAAACTGTGGCCAGCTTCACACCGGTAAGAGGACCGGTGGTCCTTTTACCTCTTTTAATGGTTTTGTATACAAGAATGTGGTTGGATGTGTCAGTGATCTAATTTTAACACAATAGAAAATAAGCGATAAGTACCATGTTTTCTGATAGATTCGAATAATTTTTGGATAATTGTGCTACTTATTCATTTCCTTATTCAACTACAAATCGTTTCTAGTAATATTTCAAACAATGACCTTAAAAAAATAGTTTCAAAACAAAATGGCGATGATGGGTAATACCGCTTATTTTTAACTTAACAAAATGTTACAGAAATGCCAAAAAGAAAAAATTGTCCTCGCAAAAAAGCAACGTGGGCTGCAGAAGCATTGCAAGCTGCTGTGCAAACAGTTAAAGACGGAAAGGGAAAAAGGCAGAGCGCTAGAGAATTCGGTACGAATACCTAATATAGGTGCCCGTATGAGTACCTAATATGGAAAATTCTATTTTAGTTTTACTTCCAGGTATACCATATTCCACATTAAAAGACCGCCTTAAAACAGATAACTCTTCTGCAGCTAAACTTAGCAGTCATTCTATATTTTCAACTGAGCAAGAATCACAACTAGAGGAGCGATGTATTCATCTAGCAAAGATGTTCTATGGTCTTACAGCCATGGATTTAAGAAGAATTGCATATGATTATGCTCAAAAAACAATATTAAGCACTGCTTCAACCATGAGAAGAAAATGGCGGGTAAAGACTGGCTGCAGTTGTTTTTAAGGCGGCATCCACGTTTGACCATGAGGAAACTAGAACCAACCAGCTTAGGGAGAATTACCGGATTTCCGGTTAATCTGTTCTTCAAAAATTTGGAAGAGGTTTTAACAAAATACAATTTTCTACCAAATCGTATATTTAATGTCGATGAAACTGGTATCACGACCGTTCAAGTGCCTTCCAAAATCATTTCTCCAAAAGGTGTGAAACAACTTGGCAAGGCTGTAAGTTGGGAAAGAGACCAAAACATCACCGCGTGTTGCTCAATAAGTGCGTCGGGGATATACCCCCGATGTTTATATACCCGAGAGCCCGAATGTCAGATCTTCTTAAACGCAATGGATCTCTATAGGAGCTATACATATATATATGAATGCTCTGCCAAAGGTTGGATGAATGAAGATTTGTTCCTTATATGGATAAAACACTTTAAAAACATTCGGCAGCATCAAAAGAGAACCCCGTATTGTTGTTGTTAGACAACCACAATACTCATTGCTCTTTAGCAACATACGAATTTTGCCGTCAAAATGGAATCATTATGTTATCGTTCCCACCCCACACGTCCCACAAGTTACAGCCTCTGGATTTAACAGTTTTTGGGCTATTAAAGTCAGCTTATTCAAACGAATGCTCACTTTTTATGAGGCAAAATGTACATAAAAAGATGTAACACCGTATGATGTTGCCGAGATTTTTAATCGTGCTTATATTCGCGTTGCTACAATTGAAAAAGCCCAGAAGGGTTTCGAAGGAAGTGGGATTGTCCTATAGTATAGGCCAAATTGATTTATATGAAGATCTTTTACCTGCAACTCTTTCTAAAATACCAGTTGCCAAAATACCTGAACAGAAACCTGAAGAATCTGGACCTCAACCCTCTACCTCTCGTGAGGCTGAATCTCAACCCTCTACTTTACGTGAAGCTAAACCCCAACTATCTACCTCTCGTGAAGCTGTACTTCAATCCTCTATCTCTCTATCAAATACTGACTAAAACCAGAGTAAAGTAAAAGTGAATATTATATCTATCGAGGAAATAACACCCCTCCGCTCAGTTGAGAATACTGGACTAAGAAGAATAGCAAGGAAATTAGGAGTATCAAAAATTCTCACAGCAACTCCAGAGAAAATAGAACTGGAAAAAAAAGAGGAAAGAAAGTTACAGAAAAAAAGCAAAGGGAAAGTCCCAGTGCCGGTGAAGAGAGTAAAAGAAAAAGGTTAAATTTGACAATGATTCCTCAAGCGCTTCCTCTTGCAATGAGAATGAGCTCTGTGATGATCAAAGCTCCGACAATCTCGATAATGAAAATGAAATGGAGGAGATATGCTTAATTTGTGGTGAATTTGGTAAATCTGAAATGTGGTATAGGTGTGGTGTTTGCCGTTAGTGGGCACACAAAGAGTGCACAGGTTTCGACAATTACAGAAATTTTGTTTGTGATTTTTGCTCCTAAGAACTACCTGAAGGAATTACATAGATACCTACTTAATTTAATGTTTTTAACTAGAAATGGGAGAAAATCGCTGTCGCGATTTTCGTTCCCACTTCTAGCTCTACCGGGTGTCCAGGCCTGCGGCCTGGGATCACCTTCGGGTGACAAATGCATTTAAAATAATATTATTTTTAAGAAAATACATATTAAAGAAATTTTGTATCTGGAATGATGATGTAGGTAATTATACTAAACGATTTTTCTTAATATTTTGATGAATTGTAAGGGTACTCTATTCTTGATGGTCAAACATTATAATTTTTTAAGTACTGAAAGTAGAATTTATTTTTAAGTAAACATTATTATCAATTTTATCAATGGGACCAAAAATATTGTAGATATTTATTTTTGTAAGCTAAAATGATGAATTTAACAGACTGCCTTAATGAATGAATTAATTCCAAACTTTACGTGCAGAAAGAATAAAAGCTACGGATAATGAAACAGAATAACTAAATACTAATACCATAGACTAACTGTTAAGACCTCAGATTAACCATGTTTAATCTGAGGTTAAGACTGCTCCATCACGTGTTAAAATTTATTAACAATCTAAAACCCAGTGAAACTCAAAGAATCGTTTAGTATATACCAGTCAATATGAGAGGGCGCCCTTCGAGGCAGTGCGCTCGTTTTGGTTTTCCTATGTTGTCACGTTGCCACAAGTAGCAATATAATTATTCTGTTTTGAGTTAGGGTGTATACAGTTATGTGCTGCAATAATAATAATTGAAAAACAATGTCTCTCGATATTATGAGTTTAAAAACTATAGATGTTTATTAAAAAAAAACAATTAAGATTTGAAAATGTCACTGGTTGTTAGATAGATTCAGAAAAATAAAATAGTGTAAAACGAAGCATGCTCAGGGGCTATTTGAAAAATTATTAATATACCTACGGATATTATCTTGAAGGGGGTTGGCACCTTTGGTGTGGAGATATCACTGACGTAGTTTTCCACATATCTAACACCAAAACACTATACTGCACTCGACGCACACATCGCCCAACCAAGTTGGCGAAACGCGCGTCTAGTGCAGTATAGTGTTTTGGTGTTATGTGGAAAACTACGTCAGTGATACGGATATTATACAAGGTGTCCCATTTCTGCGTATTTTCTACAATAGCGTTAAACAGTTCGTAGGGATTTTTTTTTACTTCTCACTTTGCTGCTAAAGTTAACGTCAAATATAACGCAAATTTGTCTTGAATGGGGTTGGACCCTTTAGTGTGACGATAACACTGACGTAGTTTTCCACATAAAACCAAAACACTATACTGCATTCGACGCGCGTTTTGCCAACTACTCGTAAGTTGGCATCATCTGGAAATGATTAGGTTTAGTTTTAATCATCTTCAGATGATGCCAATTTGGTTGGCGAAACGAACGTCGAGTGTAGTAATATTTTGATGTTATGTGGAAAACTACGTCAGTGTTAACGAAATTTTAGTTTTTTGGAATAATCTCGAAAACAGTATTCATTTGGACAGATTTGAAAACTATGGAAGAATTGCAAAACTTTCACCGTCTTTGTATCCAAATTGGAACAAACCGTATTCTTTGTTTACTCATGTACGTATACATATACGATGTATTTAGTGCATACTTTTTATATACCTACACTGCCTATCTATGTTTTTCTTTAGAGACTTGTATTTATATAAATTTTTTTTGTTACTACGATAAAAACTTTAAGGTAGATAATTTCTTTTTAATTGTGTTGTTATTTAAATAGAATTTTAAGATTTCTTGATCTAATAGATTCTTATTTTGCGTAAATTAGGAAAATTAAATAGAGGCTACAATATTTAAAAAAATATATTTTTTCTACTGACATATATGAAAACTGCACTTTTTTCACAATCTACTCTATGTGAAAGTGCCACTTTTGCTCTCTAGAGATGAAAATATGTTCGTCTGCGTATTCATGTTGCCAGTACCATAGCAACGACTACACAAACAAATAAAACTTAAATTGTAACAATTCGTTTATAATTTTATTGCATATTATTATGGACTCAGAAAGTTGTCAGTAGAAAAAATTACATTTCAAACTCGAGATGAAATACAGTTTTTCTCGTTCGATGACATTGCCCCACTCGCTTCGCTCATGGGCAACTACTCATCTCACGAAAAAAGCTATATTTTCATCTCTTGTTGAAAAATATACTATTTTCTCCAAATGACATTAAAAGCGGCTTTTTAATGACACTTGACAGGCTTAAAAGGTGTATTTTTACTGCCTAGGCAGAAAAAGTTCATCGTTATATTTATATTAACGTTCCAGGTAATAATTTAAATCAAACTAGTAATTTCAATTGACAATGACATTACACAAATAATTTTACACGGTAAACGTCATCAGCGGTAAACATAGTAACGAAGAGCCAGTTACCTTTGTTGAAATAATTTAATTATTTGGATATTGATAATGAAACGCAATTAATAAATATAAAAAAGACGATTTTGCGTGAAACTGGAACAAATTTGGAGAAAAAATTATATGTTTCACACGGCAGAAAAGCAGATTTAGGTAATGCCTTGCCTGGTTTCCTAGCCTCAGCTACGCCTTGGCTATGAAACACCAGTCGCGGCATTAAATCTTGTACCTACTTTTCTGCCTAGTAAAACAAATACCTATTTTCCAACCATACGAATACTATAACATTAAATTATTTTGTATAAAAATTGGGCCATTTCCGGACTGTTTCAGATCGCCATAGCAACTGTGAAAAAAAGAAATCATTGTACAGTTGTACAGGGTGAGGCAAATTCGATGGGATTGCAGGGTATCTCAGAAACTACTGGAGATAGAAAAAATCTAATGCCACGTTCTCGAGCCCGATTTTCAAAACAAATTCAACTGTCAATTCAGAAATCCTGTGATTTCAGTTGTTTTCTAGTTACAGGGCGATATTGATTTTTTTTACATTTGAGACCACCCATTTATCTCCGGAACTAAATAAGTTACGATAAAAGTTAAAACTGCTATAGATCAATTTTCGGGCGTAGAATCGAATGGTCTCATTAGTTTCTTAGTATCTCTTATAGTTGAGGAGCTATGAAGCAAACTTATATTTTTTTAAATGGGAATCATAGTTGGCTACGGCCTAGAAAAATAGAGATCTTTTTTTGCTTTCCAATGATATATAATATGCTATAGTTATTTTTATTAATGTAGGAAATACAGGGTGTTTAACATTTTAATTTAGTATATATTTTTATATTGCGATGAAAAGTAGTTGGCTGGCTAAGATAAGAAATAATGATACTAGACAAATCGCTGGCTGTTATAGTTGAATTTATTTCTTCAATAAAAAAAACCAAAAGAAAATCTTTTTATTTTTTTTTTATTTTTGGGAGGACTTTCAGCTCATTTTTTTACATTGATACCTTCTCCGACGTTTCGTCCGAGTTTTCGGACTTCTTCATAGGTTACTTAAATACTGAAAATAATGTTTTTACATGAATAATTAAATTAGATTAGTTTTTTTTTTTTTTTTGTTTTCCTTAATGACAATATATTACAATTGTATAGGAATAGTCAAGTAAGGGTAAAAGGAAAGAAAAAAAAAACAAGAAAAACACTATACAAAAAGTACACATACATCACAGTAAAATATACCTAGGTCACATGATTTACATATACCTACTCAGACAAACAATAAAAAGACTCATCCAATAAATATTTCTTCAAACAAACTTTGAATTTTTTTATGTTATGACACGATTTAATGTGTTCAGGTGTTTGTTAAATATTTTTAACCCGATAAATTTAGGAGAATTTTTTGTTAAATTCATTCTAGTAAAGGGCACGTGAAGGTGTTTTTGACGTGTATTGTAAGAATGAATATTTTCATTCAGATTAAAACTCCCTATGTTATTGAATACATAAGTGCATAATTCAAAAATATACAAAGACGTCAGTGTTAGTATATCGTAACTTTTAAAAAATCTCCTACAAGATGCTTTCGAAGATATAAGATAGTGACAGAATATTTATCCAAAAGAGTGTTTTCTTACCTACTAGAATCTTTCTATTTTAACTACCTACTACATTGTGGTACTTTTAACTACCACAATGTACCTAGTAGGTAGTTAAAATAGAAAGATTCTAGTAGGTAAGAAAACACTCTTTTGGATAAATATTCTGTCACTAATCTAATTTAATTATTCATGTAAAAACATTATTTTCAGTATTTAAGTAACCTATGAAGAAGTCCGAAAACTCGGACGAAACGTGGGAGAAGGTATCAATGTAAAAAAATGAGCTGAAAGTGCTCCAAAAATAAAAAAAAATAAAAAGATTTTCTTTTGGTTTTTTTTATTGAAGAAATAAATAAGAAATAATTAAGCTATTTAATATTTAACTTAAGTGGGCGGCAATTACCGCACTTCCCTTATACCTATAATATAAGACTTAAAAAAATACTTTACAATTTTGGTAGAGTGTATTGGTGCAAAATTTAAAATACCTAAATATTATTTATTAAGACCTTCTTACTTGAAAATAGATATCTTAAAATAAAAATAAATTTATTTCAAAACGTATTAATTATAATAATAAATTCAAATAATTCAAACGAAGCGATAGGTATAAGGGAACAAAAAAAGTTAAAAACGAGGTGACGAAAACAAAATACCTAAACAAAAAATTGTTGAAGGTTGAAAAATATAAAACTGAAATGTTAAAATTTTATATATTTCGATATTATACTGACTATCCACATGTATATATTCTGATTTATAAAACAATCTCTCGAACAATCTATAGGTATGGTTATTAGTATACCTACTATATTTTTGAAAAATTTATATTGCGCATTATCTTTTTTGCTTAGGTTGGATTGGAACTTTGAAAGTAGTATTCACTACTAAAATTTAGAGGATTTTCTATTAAATCCCAAAAATACTGAATTATTCTCGACGTAATTCTAGCTTCCCTAACCTACTCGAGTTATAACAATTTGAATCAGCTGGCAGATGATTAGGTAGGTATACCCGTTAAATGAAGGATTTACCTAATAAGACAAGTGAAATCGATATTTTTTTACACACTGCATTATTGAAGAAAAATTAATCTTGCTAAGTAATTATTGTTCTATATAGAATTAACTACCTATCATGTAGATACTCGCAGCAGTAGTAATATACCAAACTAATTCAGAAATCTAGAGTATTTTCAGAAAAATTGTATGACTTGTTAAATCCTTCACTAAACGTTAAAAGTTGATTGTCTCCAGTAAGACCTGCGAGTTGATCAAACCTAAATTGTTTAGTAATAAATAAAAAAAATGCAAAAACAAAACTTTTGTTTGAATATGTCTTAAATAAAATAAGTACTTATTTGTGTTTGTACTAGGTATAAAATAATATTTTTTTTTAGTAAACATATATCTGGAATATTCTAGAATCCGTATGACTAATGCAATCTTGAGGTGTTTCCATAATACCTAATATTTGATTAAATATTTCTGATGGATACGAAATATTACGTCAAATAATATTAAATGAAGTCCAAAACTTTTAAAAGGTAGGTAAGTATATAAATTATATAAGTATTAGATATAAAAAAAATTCTATTCAGTCTATGCATATTTGGATAGTCACATGACGGCTGTTTAAAACATATTTCATTAATAAGATACAAGTTCTTAAAGTTCATTCACATTCACGTTAAGTTTAAAGTGACGTCATTTTCAGTAGGTAATTAATTGTTTTCAATATTCGATAAACAAATGACCAATAAATTAGCATAGCATTTGTCACTTACAGAGTTTTATACATAGACATAATCAGAGGTTTATATTTGGCAACCCTTCTCTGCGTTGTCAAGTTCTTATTTATTTATATAAACTTAACTTAAAAACGTTACTTAAAACTTAACGTGAATGAACTCTATACGCAATTCTTATATGCAAAAAACTGTTCATTTTAAATTCAAATTAGAGAACATACCTACGTTACAAAGAACAGATAACCTACTTATAGGTAGGTATTATACAAAAGTTGAGTTTATATTTTGTAAAGTGAATTTAATGAAATACCTATAAGTAGGTAAGTCTAAATCTTTTTCTCGAGAGTAAATTTACATAAGTAGGTAGGTACTTAGGTACGTATGTTTTCAAACTTTAGTGAATATGAATGTGAATATTTTCTAGCAAATTTTTATAAGGTTTGTTCTTGAAACAGTTTTCTTAGATAAAACAGCCACCTACGTAATTTTTAGTTAGCGTTAAAGATACATTAAGACCCAGTTTCACAATAGCTGGTTAACTAACTATAAGTTTAGAATTTACTAGATAAAGCGGGGAGGGGGTGACGGTTCACGTAACGAAACCTTTGTGTCAATACTGTATACTTGCCAAATTTCAATCTTATTTTTACATTAATAACTAAACTACAGTAAACTTTCCAAATTTCAATCAGTCATCACTAAATTGCACCATTGCTCCCGGACTATTGCCCCGTGAGACTTAGTCGCACCAAAATGTTAAAATGCAAATGTAAAAAAAATTAAAAATTCACAATCTAAATAGTCAACAAACTGATGGTTAAGTTAATACCTATAACACAGTAATAGGTAACATAAAATTATAGTAAGAAATTATATATTAAGCCTACCTTTTCCAAGTCATATAGGTAATACACTTGTACACACACAGACACAAACACAACACTTCACTGCACTTGCACAGACACAGACACAAACATAGATTAATAACACGGAGACACAGGCACATGCTGCTTCTTTCACGTCGCCGAAACTACTGAAATTACTCACATTAAAATTCATTTCAAATAAAGTTGTTACATGGACTTCTACCGACCGCGCAGCCGTCAGACCACGCCCCCCAGCCAATCAGATAATTCAGAGTATGTACGTCAATCAGAGCTTAGTATCACCGTTGAGTGACGAAGTACTTCTTCACTCAACACCCGATTTAATTTTTATTTCAATTTTTTGTAGCTCTTGCTACATTTAGGTAATTGTTATTAATTCTTCTATCACCGAAAGCATTTTAACTTGTCTACAGGGTGTGTCACTAGTGGGTAATTGTTCGATTACTCACAAACGGTACATTATATCAAAAAAATTTTTATATGAAAGTTTTTTGGCACTAAAAGTGCATATTGTAAAAATATTTTCAATTACACAGGGTGTTCCAAAAAGTCGAGACAAGGCGCAAGTTGGTTATTTCCAATGCGACACCCTATACAGGGTGTCCACCTAGTGCGCGTAAGTCCAATATCTGGGTTAATAAAAGAGATAACTTAATTTTTTTTTCTACAGGGTTGTCTAATATCCCGAGCTGCACAAAATGAAAATATATTTACATATTCAGGGTGTTCAGTTTTTCCTGGACAGGTACCAACTTCGTTTTTCTAAATGGAAATATATATTTTTTATTGCTTTTTCGAACTATACCCTTGATTTTAGTAGGACTTTCATCAGCCTTCCCTATACCTAACTTAAACTGTTTTTGAAATATTGACGGGTGAATATTGACATTTTTGCAACTTTGACACCCTGTAAAATCTAAACGGTTTGAGATCAAGCAAAACGGTTTGCACATTCCTATCTTAACTTTTTATAAGCTATCGTTTGATACTAATTTCAAATTTATCCAAGAATTAAAAATTTTCAAAATTTTCAGAAAATTATAATTTTTGGATAATTCTGAAATTAGTACCAAACGATAGCTTATGAAAAGTTAAGATAGGAATGTGCAAACCGTTTTGCTTGATCTCAAACCGTTTAGATTTTACAGGGTGTCAAAGTTGCAAAAATGCCAATATTCACCCGTCAATATTTCAAAAACAGTTTAAGTTAGGTATAGGGAAGGCTGATGAAAGTCCTACTAAAATCAAGGGTTTAGTTCGAAAAAGCAATAAAAAATATATATTTCCATTTAGAAAAACGAAGTTGGTACCTGTCCAGGAAAAACTGAACACCCTGAATATGTAAATATATTTTCATTTTGTGCAGCTCGGGATATTAGACAACCCTGTAGAAAAAAAAATTAAGTTATCTCTTTTATTAACCCAGATATTGGACTTACGCGCACTAGGTGGACACCCTGTATACCTATTATTATATTTTTGAAATCTAGGGATCACTAGGAACATATTTGTATTAAGGTTCCCGATAGCTATCTCTTTTCGTTTTCGAGATATTTAACAGTTAATGGAAAAAAACCTCGTAACAATGCATTGGAAAATAAATAAAATTTCCTCTATGACACAATATGTAAAAAGGAAAAAAATGTACTGTCAGTTAGCACAAGGGATACCTTAAATATTGCACTTGAAATTATTTGGCCATTTTATACAGGGTTATTTTTATCGTGATTTATATTTCACAATGTTAAATTGCCTAAATCTCATTTTTTTAAATGGAACACCCTAAATTTTTTTATGGAATTAGATGTAGAATTTAATTACCTTTCAAATGTTATTAAGATGTCCTATATACTTCCGAAAAGTTGACCGGTTTAGAGATATCTAGGTATTCACGATTTTTTGAAAATTTAGCTTCCATAACTCTTAATTACAAATTACAGTCAAGTAAGTTATGAAAACAATTTATTTTGTTGTGGAAATTATTTAACTATCAAATAAATATTCGATTTTGTGTAATCTGTAGGTACATTTTATAAGCAAGATGCACTATTCCAAAATGGCTCTCAAAAGCACCACGAATTCTGTTCATCATGTTTTCTCGTATGGTTGATGGTGTGCGGTAAACTAAATCTTTTGTGTATCCCTATATAAAAAAACTAACTACCGAGGAGACTATGAGATAGGTCCACCCTTCTTATCCACCTGGTACTTCCTATTTAAAAATTTCCTTACTGAACCGTTGTAGGTAATGTTCAGGGCAACCGTCATGCTGCAACCGCATCCCTGCTAAAATGTTCAGAGGAATATCTTCAAGATAATTTAAAAGTTCATTTTCCAGAAAATTTCTCCATTGACAGTACCTATATAGGACGGTAGACATGCAGCATAGATTAAATTTATGAGGGGGGATTCTAGGCGACAAGGTGATTGGACCATATTTTTTTAAAGCGACTGTCATGGAGAAATTTACTTACATTTTTTGGAAAATCAACTTTTAAATTATCTTGAAGATATTCCTCTGAACATTTTAGCAGGGATGCGGTTGCAGCATGACGGTTGCCCTATACTGCGGTTCAGTAAGGAGTAAGGAGATTTTAAATAGGGAGCACCTACACAGTAGATACACTGTAGGCGTATCGGGACAAAATCCATGTCTGTGAAGTTAGAAACGTTTTTGCTCAGAAACGTTTCTGGAAATAGCGACTACGATTACATTTAGGTGAAGCGGCAAATGCTTAATTTAGGGAATAGACCTTTTGCGCCACTGGTAGCTATTGCAATTGAAAATACTACAACGATATTGCTACTTCCAATTTTTCACAGATTATGTAAAAAGACATGCCCTTTCGAGCCCTGCTATCAGTTTTTTCCAAAAACCCGTAGGAGACCCAGAATCAAAGCGAAACTTCAGTAACGAATTTTCACTCCATAATATAATAATTTTTTTCTCAAAAACTATAGAGTGTGCCACCTTGAATTTTTCACAGAATATGTAAAAAGACATGCCCTTTCGAGCTATGCTATCAGTTTTTTCCAAAAACCCGTAGGAGACCCAGAATTAAAGCGAAACTTCAGAAAAGAATTTTCACTCGATAATATAATAATTTTTTTCTCAAAAACTATAGAGTGTGCCACGTTGAATTTATCACAGAATATGTAAGAAGACATGCCCTTTCGAGCCCTGCTATCAGTTTTTTCCAAAAACCCGTAGGAGACCCAGAATCATAGCGAAACTTCAGAAACGAATTTTCACTCGATAATATAATAATTTTTTTCTCAAAAACTATAGAGTGTGCCACCTTGAATTTTTCACAGAATATGTAAAAAGACATGCCCTTTCGAGCCCTGCTATCAGTTTTTTCCAAAAATCCGTAGGAGACCCAGAATCAAAGCGAAACTTCAGAAACGAATTTTCACTCCATAATATAATAATTTTTTTCTCAAAAACTATAGAGTGTGCCACCTTGAACTTTTCACAGAATATGTAAAAAGACATGCCCTTTCGAACCCTGCTATCAGTTTTTTCCAAAAACCCGTAGGAGACCCAGAATTAAAGCGAAACTTCAGAAACGAATTTTCACTCCATAATATAATAATTTTTTTCTCCAAAACTATAGAGTGTGCCACCTTGAACTTTTCACAGAATATGTAAAAAGACATGCCCTTTCGAGCCCTGCTATCAGTTTTTCCCAAAAACCCGTAGGAGACCCAGAATCATATCGAAACTTAAGAAACGAATTTTCACTCGATAATATAATAATTTTTTTCTCAAAAACTATAGAGTGTGCCACCTTGAACTTTTCACAGAATATGTAAAAAGACATGCCCTTTCGAGCCCTGCTATCAGTTTTTTCCAAAAACCCGTAGGAGACCCAGAATCATATCGAAACTTAAGAAACGAATTTTCACTCGATAATATAATAATTTTTTTCTCAAAAACTATAGAGTGTGCCACCTTGAATTTTTCACAGAATATGTAAAAAGACATGCCCTTTCGAGCTCTGGTATCATTTTTTTCCAAAAACCCGTAGGAGACCCAGAATCATAGCGAAACTTCAGAAACGAATTTTCACTCGATAATATAATAATTTTTTTCTCAAAAACTATAGAGTGTGCCACCTTGAATTTTTCACAGAATATGTAAAAAGACATGCCCTTTCGAGCCCTGCTATCAGTTTTTTCCAAAAACCCGTAGGAGACCCAGAATCATAGCGAAACTTCAGAAACGAATTTTCACTCCATAATATAATAATTTTTTTCTCAAAAACTATAGAGTGTGCCACCTTGACCTTTTCACAGAATATGTAAAAAGACATGCCCTTTCGAGCCCTGCTATCAGTTTTTTCCAAAAACCCGTAGGAGACCCAGAATCATAGCGCAACTTAAGAAACGAATTTTCACTCGATAATATAATAATTTTTTTCTCAAAAACTATAGAGTGTGCCACCTTCAACTTTTCACAGAATATGTAAAAAGACATGCCCTTTCGAGCCCTGCTATCAGTTTTTTCCAAAAACCCATAGGAGACCCAGAATCAAAGCGAAACTTCAGAAACGAATTTTCACTCCATAATATAATAATTTTTTTCTCAAAAACTATAGAGTGTGCCACCTTGAATTTTTCACAGAATATGTAAAAAGACATGCCCTTTCGAGCCCTGCTATCAGTTTTTTCCAAAAACCCGTAGGAGACCCAGAATCATAGCGAAACTTCAGAAACGAATTTTCACTCGATAATATAATAATTTTTTTCTCAAAAACTATAGAGTGTGCCACCTTGAATTTTTCACAGGATATGTAAAAAGACATGCCCTTTCGAGCCCTGCTATCAGTTTTTTCCAAAAACCCGTAGGAGACCCAGAATCATAGCGAAACTTCATAAACGAATTTTCACTCGATAATATAATAATTTTTTTCTCAAAAACTATAGAGTGTGCCACCTTGAATTTTTCACAGAATATGTAAAAAGACATGCCCTGTCGAGCCCTGCTCTCAGTTTTTTCCAAAAACCCGTAGGAGACCCAGAATTGAAGCAGAAACGAATTTTCACTCAATAATATAATATTTTTTTCTCAAAAACTATAGAGTGTGCCACCTTGAATTTTTCACAGAATATGTAAAAAGATATGCCCTTTCGAGCCCTGCTATCAGTTTTTTCCAAAAACCCGTAGGAGACCCAGAATTGAACCCAAACTTCAGAAACGAATTTTCGCTCCTTAATATTACAATTTCAATAAGTCATATAACTCTTATTTTTTTCAAATGGAACACCCAACACTGTATGCAGATGATAATTACACTAAATTCTGAAGCGAATGATGTAACATTTGTATAAACCTACCTCTCTCTTAAGGTTTCCGAGATAAAACGAATTTTATTATAAAAATATAAAAAAAAATAAAATATTAATATTGAAATATTTCATTTTGCCAAGTAGACTGAAAAAAGTATAACAATTTAACTAGTCAAGTATATATACTAGGGGGGTTCTGGGACAAAAACACCATGTAAAAGCCCATAAGCCAAAAACGTGGTCAAAATTTGTTCCCAAATGCATGCGCAGACGCTCTTGAGTTAACTGCGCATGTCTCCACGCCCCCCAGGAATTCAGTTTTCAGCATTCAGACCCCGCCCTCCAGCCATTATGATTGCGTGTCCTCCCTATCGTTGTGTGGAGAAGGTGGAGGTGTAGGAGGTGAAGGACACCCAGCTATCGTTGTGTGGAGGAGGTGGAGTAGGTGCAATGATAATGGCTGGAGGGCGGGGTCTGAATGCTGAAAACTGATTGCCTGGTGGGTGTGGGGACATGCGCAGTTAACTCAAGAGCGTCTCGGCATGCATTTGGGAACAAATTTTGACCACGTTTTTGGCTTATGGGCTTTTACATGGTGTTTTTGTCCCAGAACCCTCCTAGTATATTTAATTCGTCACAATTTCAAATTTGCTGTTACTTGCTTATCAGTATCAGATAATTAGATGAGTATCAGCTATTAAATTTCCTCAACAGCAGAAACCATCAGGATGTGTTGTAAGATGTATTTTACGTTATTTAAAAATTACAAAATTGGTATTACCAGAGACTTATACATCTACAAAGACCGTTCACCTAATGTATTTTTTTGAAGTATAGACTTTTTCCTGATTTTATGCAACCATATATACGAGATGACAATTAGCCAATCAAAATCGAGTAATTTCAACCCGGCAAGTTGCGCCCCCACAGTACCAGTAGATTACATGTGTAGGATTCTACTATCGCTTCGCATTGCCATACAGGAATTTAATTTTTCAAGCGTACACGTTTAAGAGAATAGTGCAGTGTTGTCAGACGTAACCTAACGAACGCTATGGATTTAACATAAACATCATTTTAATAATTTTACACGGAAGTATAAATTCTCCTACGTTAATAATTTTATTATTGTATTTATTTAATATTCTGGTAGAATAAAAAGTGCTTTGGCGTTAAACGGCATCCGAGGATCGAACTCGGGACCTTCCGCATAACAGGTAATGCTCTTACAACTGAGCTACCTCCCTACGCTGTTTTAAACTTACTATTTCGGGTAAAATATTTACTATTTTATTTATTTATATATTTATATATAATTTATTTATATATTTTATTATAAAAAAGAAATTTGTATGTATCTTATGCATGCCGTGTACATAAATGAATTCAATAATGTAATAAATAAAAGTAGACCTTATTAGGTACCTACTTACTACACTATTTATACCTCGCTGCTATTATTAAAACCATCATAGTAGGTAGTAGGTACCTACTCGTAATATTAGAAAAATCCAAAAAAATTTATAAAATTGGACACAGTTACAATATCTCCATATGTACAGTTAACAAATAATATTGGGATTAAATAAATGTGTATTGCAAAACTGGTACCTAAGAAAAAAGTATCTATATAACCTAAAACCTCAAAACTAATGCTTCATTTTTCTACGGCATCCTATACAAAAGGTTATATTAAAAAATGTGAGGGAGGACTAAAAGTTCCGGTTTACCAAACCTGTACCAAATATAGATGAATGATTGTCTTTGCCTTGCCGCGAGTCTTTTTTGCGTGTGCGGAAGGTTAGTACAGTTAGTTACATGCGGTGACCCCATGTCTTATAACTTATAAATCTATGGGTGACCCTATCTGAGGACAGTTATAGGTACCTACATGTTTATTGAAAAAATTTACTTTGATGAGCCGCCCATTAAAATGAAATTATTAAAATTTCTTGGATATAAAGATAAGCTTTTCTTATTATGTACGAATAACTATAATAAGATCAAATACATAAATATTCTCGAATTTTACTAATTATTTGTTCTAATATAGTGGCCCTCATAGAATAAATATTCAACTGCGGCTATAAATAAATAGCAATAAATAGTCACGGCTCAAATAAAAACTATAAAAATGTATAGTTTTTTTAATAATCATATAAAAAATGCACGTTAGTATAGTGTATATAGGTAGTGACTGAAGATTAAAAAAAGTGTTATATTAGTTATACAGGGTGTCCACCTAGTGCGCGTAAGTCCAATATCTGGGTTAATAAAAGAGATAACTTAATTTTTTTTTCTACATGGTTGTCTAATATCCCGAGCTGCACAAAATGAAAATATATTTACATATTCAGGGTGTTCAGTTTTTCCTGGACAGGTACCAACTTCGTTTTTCTAAATGGAAATATATATTTTTTATTGCTTTTTCGAACTAAACCCTTGATTACCTCGATTACCTGGATTACCTTGATTTTAGTAGGACTTTCATCAGCCTTCCCTATACCTAACTTAAACTGTTTTTGAAATATTGACGGGTGAATATTGACATTTTTGCAACTTTGACACCCTGTAAAATCTAAACGGTTTGAGATCAAGCAAAACGGTTTGCACATTCCTATCTTAACTTTTCATAAGCTATCATTTGGTACTAATTTCAGAATTATCCAAAAATTTAAAATTTTCTGAAAATTTTGAAAATTTTTAATTCCTGGATAAATTTGAAATTAGTACCAAACGATAGCTTATGAAAAGTTAAGATAGGAATGTGCAAACCGTTTTGCTTGATCTCAAACCGTTTAGATTTTACAGGGTGTCAAAGTTGCAAAAATGTCAATATTCACCCGTCAATATTTCAAAAACAGTTTAAGTTAGGTATAGGGAAGGCTAATGAAAGTCCTACTAAAATCAAGGGTTTAGTTCGAAAAAGCAATAAAAAATATATATTTCCATTTAGAAAAACAAAGTTGGTACCTGTCCAGGAAAAACTGAACACCCTGAATATGTAAATATATTTTCATTTTGTGCAGCTCGGGATATTAGACAACCCTGTAGAAAAAAAAATTAAGTTATCTCTTTTATTAACCCAGATATTGGACTTACGCGCACTAGGTGGACACCCTGTATAAGAATAAAATAAGTTACCCCACTCGGGTACCGTTCGGCACTTAAACGTTTACTTACACAGGAGCTCACGCTCGACCTGTAAAGTGTTGGGTGCGATTGATATAGAATGAGAAAAACAAGTGATTATATATTTATGTTTTATTTTATTTTTTGTAAAAATGCCTGTGGTAGATTATAGTGAGGGTTGCTGTCCCTCGCAATATTGGTAACCGAATACTTTTTAAGAAAATGTGTTACAACATTCCTGTGAAATTTGTAGCAATTTTAGCAAATAGAGAAGCCACGTTCTGTAATCTTATCCTATAGTAGCACAAAATCAGGGGTATTAATTGTACCATTTAGAAACATCGTGGATAATTGGTCGTAGTATATGAGAAGACATTTGTGTTAGTAAATTTGAGGAATTAGTTTGCCACGAAAATATTGGAAAAACACTAAAAAATCATTTCTTAAATATAACTTTTAGTAATACCTCAAGGTAAAAACTTTCCTTTGGGCTATTTTATTAATTTTTATATCAGAACCTCTATTTATTTTACATTAAAATTTGTTAAGCAAAATATAAAAACCGGGACAGCATCCAGCAAAGTTAATACAAACCATTCAAAATTACAACATTTGTAATTTTTCTTAATAATAGTATAGATGAATGGTATTCAGATTATTTCAGAGGCCACTTGGATTTAATTTTTAAAATTTGGTATTCTGAGGTTTTTTGGGGATGCTCTCTTTAAATGAAATAATAGCGTCCCTGCAGCTCTTCCGGTTATACCGGAAGTTGACGTCAATTTTGTAATTTTAAGTGGAACACCCTGTATATTATTCAATCCATCAATCCATGCATCCATCAATAACCTTGATCGTATGATTAGAAAGCTTATGCAGCTTATGGATTTAACTCTCTCACTTGTGAATATTGTCGTTCTATATCGTTCTTGATATAAACAACACAGGGTTTTAAGTTAGGATTTTCGATTTTTCGATAACAGGTAAACTTGATGAAAGTGAGCGTAATACCGACCGAAAGTGACCGAAAGTGTAGAATCCAAAAATGCCATAATATACAGGGTGTCCCATGTAAAAATTCAAGTTTTTATGGCTTGCAGTTGAGCTAATATGGTATTAAATTTTTACCACCCTGTAAGCAACCACCAACCCTGAAGATGTGATTAGAAAGCTTATGAATTTAACTAACTCCTCTGTGATTATGACCGCTCTATCTTGCTTAATATAAAAAACACGGGGTTTTAAACTATAAAATATATACATATAAAAAAAATAAAATATATCGAAAATGGTTAACTTTAGGAATAGGGAAACTTGATAAAAGTAACACTAAAATCCAAAAATGCGATAATAAACTACTTGAGTGAAGTTACCCATAAAAGTTAGCCATAGAAATTACTATCTATAGCGGTGAAATAAAAATAATTCTAGTGCCGTTCCCGGTCCCGGACAAGTCATTCTGACTATATAGGACGACAAAGGGCACTTCCCTTGACCACCCAGCATATTTTTTTTTCAAAATTTCCCATAATTAATTGTTTACAGACTTGGCCATAGAAATTGATATCTTGATCGGTACAATAAAAAAAATTCTAGTGCCGCTCCCGGTCCCGGACAAGTCGTTCTGACTATATAGGACGACAAAGGGCACTTCCCTTGACCACCCAGCATAATTTTTTTTCAAAAATTTCCCATAAATAATTGTCCACAGACTTAGCCATAGAAATTACTATATCGGTCGATAAAATAAAAAAAATTGTAGTGCCGCTCCCGGTCCCTGACAAGTCGTTCCAACTATATAGGACGATAAAGGGCACTTCCCTTGACCACCCAGCATATATTTTTTTTCAAAATTTCCCATAAATAATTGTTCACAGACTTAGCCATAGAAATTACTATATTGATCAGTAAAATAAAAATAATTCTAGTGCCGCCCCCGGTCCCGGACAAGTCGTTCTGAAAATATAGGACGACAAAGGGCTCTTCCCTTGACCACCCAGCATGATTTTTTTTTCAAAATTTCCCATAATTAATTGTTTATAGACTTAGCCATAGAAATTGATATCTCGATCGGAACAATAAAAAAAATTCTACTGCCGCCCCCGGTCCCGGACGTCATTCTGAAATTTTGAAAAAAAAAATTATGCTAGGTGGTCAAGGGAAGTGCCCATTGTCGTCCTATATAGTCAGAAAGACTTGTCCGGGACTGGGGGCGGGACTACAATTTTTTTTATTGAACCGATCGAGATATCAATTTCTATGGGTAAGTCTGTAAACAATTAATTATGGGAAATTTTGAAAAAAATATTATGCTGGGTGGTCAAAGGAAGTGTTTTTTATCGTCCTATATAGTCAGAATGACTTGTCCGGGACCGAAGGCGGCAGTAGAATTTTTTTTATTGTTCCGATCGAGATATCAATTTCTATGGCTAAGTCTATAAACAATTAATTATGGGAAATTTTGAAAAAAAAATCATGCTGGGTGGTCAAGGGAAGTGCCCTTTGTCGTCCTATATAGTCAGAACGACTTGTCCGGGACCGGGAGCGGCACTAGAATTTTTTTATTTTATCGACCAGTAAAGTAATTTCTATGGCTAAGTCTGTGAACAATTATTCATGAGAAATTTCGAAAAAAAAATTATGCTGGGTGGTCAAGGGAAGTGCCCTTTATCGTCCTATATAGTCAGAACGACTCTTCCGGGACCGGGGGCGGCACTAGAATTTTTTTATTGTACCGATCGAGATATCAATTTCTATGGCTAAGTCTGTGAGCAATTATTTATGGGAAATTTTGAAAAAAAATTATGCTGGGTGGTCAAGGGAGGTACCCTTTATCGTCCTATATAGTTGGAACGATTTGTCCGGGACCGGGGGCAGCACTAGAATTTTTTTTATTTTATCGACCAGTATAGTAATTTCTATGGCTAAGTCTGTGAACAATTATTTAAGGGAAATTTTGAAAAAAAAATTATGCTGAGTGGTCAAGGGAAGTGCCCTTTGTCGTCCTATATAGTCAGAACGACTTGTCCGGGACCGGGGGCGGGACTAGAATTTTTTTTATTTTACCGATCAATATAGTAATTTCTATGGCTAAGTCTGTGAACAATTATTTATGGGAAATTTTGAAAAAAAAATTACGCTGGGTGGTCAAAGGAAGTGCCCTTTATTGTCCTATATAGTTGGAACGACTTGTCCGGGACCAGGAGCGGCACTGGAATTTTTTTTATTTTATCGAGACCAGTAAAGTAATTTCTATGGCTAAGTCTGTGAACAATTATTGATGAGAAATTTTGAAAAAAAAATTATGCTGGGTGGTCAAGGGAAGTGCCCTTTATCGTCCTATATTGTTGGAACGACTTGTCCGGGACCGGGAGCGGCACTACAATTTTTTTTATTTTATCGACCAGTATAGTAATTTCTATGGCTAACTCTGTGAACAATTATTTATGGGAAATTTTGAAAAAAAAATTATGGTGGGTGGTCAAGGGAAGTGCAATTTGTTGTCTTATATACTCAGAACGACTTGTCCGGGACCGGGGGCGGCACTAGAATTTTTTTATTGTACCGATCGAGATATCAATTCCTATGGCTAAGTCTGTAAACAATTAATTATGGGAAATTTTGAAAAAAAAAAATGCTGGGTGGTCAAGGGAAGTGCCCTTTGTCGTCCTATATAGTCAGAATGACTTGTCCGGGACCGGGAACGGCACTAGAATTATTTTTATTTCACCGCTACAGATAGTAATTTCTATGGCTAACTTTTATGGGTAACTTCACTCAAGTTAATAAACTGCGATGTTCCATTGTAAATAACAAAGTTGACGCCAACTTTCGGTGTAACCGGAAGAGCTACAGGGACGTCATTATATTATTACCAATTTCAAAATTTAATTCCAAGTGGTCTCGGTCTCTGAAATAATCTAATAGGATACTTAGAAACTTTTAGCCGCTCGGTATAGACACCAGTTTCCAAAAGTGTTTCATCTTTTACTTAGGCACAATTTAAACATAAATAATTAGTATGATGTATTTTTGAACATAGTCCTTCCTACCCATTGAATAATTTCAATTTATATAATTTAATGCTGCACTTTTGGAAAACCCCAGTCAGTAATCAAATATTCTCTGCGCGAAACCAAACTATCTTTGTAATGTCCCTCGTAACGAGGAGATTTTACTGTCGCACGTAGATGGCCGATCGCGGCGGCACGATTATGATCTCAAAAAATAAAAGTTCCCACGGAGAGGAGCAAGCAAGCAAACTTTGGAATATCAACCGATATAAAAATTAGCTATTAACAGCGACGAATACCTACCTACAGATGTAGATCTAAGTAGGTATATAAAGGACCTACCTCGCTGCACCAAGGGAACTTATTCGAAAAACAAGAATTTTGTAAAATTGGACTCCATAACAACGTTCTAAAATTCTATTTCAGCGACTAAAATTATCCTCTATAAAATAGTGACATTTTAGTTAGTTAGTTACAAAGCATATATACCTACACTTTGGTTATTACCTAAAAAAAAGCTATAAAAAATAAACGAGATTGTTAAGATACAGAAGCCTAAATAAAACACCAACAGTTCAAACATTCTACGATCTTTAACGGTGTAATTTTTTACACATTCTTTAAACCTATTATACCTATGCAACTAACCCAGTGTAATCAGTGTTTTAGTATAAACACATCAACCCTTCATTGTGTTTACACAAATTACAAATTTATATAGTTCGAGATATTTCCATATACTTTATGCAATATTAATGTAATGTAATGTAATTTAAATACCTACTTTTTTAGTAGGCACAGTAGTATGTATACCTATAACCTTATATCTTCGTTATACGAACACCACAAACAGCAACAAAAGTCCCAAACTTGCAGATTGTGGAGATATTGAGTACATAATTTTTAGACAATGTGTATGCATCACGTCCATATGGCACGAATTCTTAAGAAAAAAAATCGTTATCGACTACGGATCGAACCTGGGACGCTCGGGTGACACGCCATGAAATAATCAAATGTGTTACTAATGACACGCATAAAAATTAGACTTTTGTAGACTACATTTGCAAAACTTTCATTTATTGAATGTTTTAAATTGGTATTATTGTAATTTGATTTTTATAATGTAAGTATATCAAATGCGAAGTATTTGGTAGACAACTATAAGAAAACATATTCACAAATAATATTTCACACCAGTTATGAATATAATAAATCCGGCAACAGCGACAGCACCTATACATGTGCAGTCAACCTTATTTAGCGACATCTGGTATTAAACGGTGGAAACAATTGTGGAGAATGTCCAATTTAGTTCCAATGGACACTCCTGCAAGCGCTGCTGGTAAAATTCCAGCAGAGCCATCTACGAATGGCCAGTAACTTTTCGGCTTCATGTCGCCCATAAAGGTGAAACGTCTTTGTAGATTCTATACGTCTCTGGTATTACGAAAACAGCTAATTGTGAACTAAAATTGTGACAAGTTAAATTGTTTAACTTTTTTCACAGTTTACTTACAAATTAAAATTAAATATACATATAGAAATATTAAAATTTTTCTATGTTTTTATAATACTTCGAGGTTTCGTTTTACTTCGGAAACCTTAAAAGATAGATATGTACAAATATTACAACATTCTGTTCAGAATTTAGAGTACTTCTCTTCTGTATACAGAGCGTTGAGTGTTCCATTTGAAAGGATTGTGTTTTATGACTTATTGAATAGGCAAATTGGCTTATAAATTTTGAATACCCTGTATGTACCTCAGACACTATGCAACAATTTTTTGACGTAGGAATCTCTAAGCTAATAAGTATTATTGCAAACATTATAATAAAAAATGTTCCATTGGTCAAGATACAAAGCTTTACATATAGTAGTGGGACACACTTATAAAGACACTGCATGTCATTCATAAACAGCCGTCTGTTTACTTTACATTAATTATATGCTCAGGGTTAGCCTAATCAAAAAATGTCTACAAAAGTTGAGACGTCAATACATAATCTCAAAAGCCCAAACCGGTGTGAACTTAGAAGCCATTTTCTGCCAGTCAAAAAATTCCAGCATCGAATTAATTTTCATGTGAAATTGGCAGCCAATATTTAAAAGAGTTTATACACATTACTATTATAATAATTAAAAGAGTGGCATTCGTTACCTGATTCTGTCTAGCTAAGGCTAAACTAAACGACAGATCAAAAAGGCATATCTCTCTACTAATTCTGTGAAAATTTTAAAATTTTCAGGTGGCACCGTCTATAGTTTTTGAGAAAAAAATTACAATATTAAGGAGCGAAAATTCGTTTCTGAAGCTTCGCTTAAATTCTGGGTCTCCTACGGGTTTTTGGAAAAAACTGAGAGCAGGGCTCGACAGGGCAGGTCTTTTTACATATTCTGTAAAAAAATCAAGGTGGCACACTCTATAGTTTTTGAGAAAAAAATTATTATATTATCGAGTGAAAATTCGTTTCTGAAGTTTCGCTATGATACTGGGTCTCCTACGGGTTTTAGGAAGAAACTGATACCAGAGCTCTAAAGGGCATGTCTTTTCACATATTCTGTGAAAAATTCAAGGTGGCACCCTCTATAGTTTTTGAGAAAAAAATTTTACATTATATTATCGAGTGAAAATTCGTTTCTGAAGCTTCGTTTAAATTCTGGGTCTCCTACGGGTTTTTGGAAAAAACTGAGAGCAGGGCTCGACAGGGCATGTCTTTTTACATATTCTGTGAAAAATTCAAGGTGGCACACTCTATAGTTTTTGAGAAAAAAATTATTATATTATCGAGTGAAAATTCGTTTCTGAAGTTTCGCTATGATTCTGGGTCTCCTACGGGTTTTTGGAAAAAACTGATAGCAGGGCTCGAAAGGGCATGTCTTTTTACATATTCTGTGAAAAATTCAAGGTGGCACACTCTATAGTTTTTGAGAAAAAAATTATTATATTATCGAGTGAAAATTCGTTTCTGAAGTTTCGCTATGATTCTGGGTCTCCTACGGGTTTTTGGAAAAAACTGATAGCAGGGCTCGAAAGGGCATGTCTTTTTACATATTCTGTGAAAAATTCAAGGTGGCACACTCTATAGTTTTTGAGAAAAAAATTATTATATTATCGAGTGAAAATTCGTTTCAGAAGTTTCGCTATGATTCTGGGTCTCCTACGGATTTTTGGAAAAAACTGATAGCAGGGCTCGAAAGGGCATGCCTTTTTACATATTCTGTGAAAAATTCAAGGTGGCACACTCTATAGTTTTTGAGAAAAAAATTATTATATTATCGAGTGAAAATTCGTTTCTGAAGTTTCGCTTTAATTCTGGGTCTCCTACGGGTTTTTGGAAAAAACTGATACCAGAGCTCGAAAGGGCATATCTTTTTACATATTCTGTGAAAAATTCAAGGTGGCACACTCTATAGTTTTTGAGAAAAAAATTATTATATTATCGAGTGAAAATTCGTTTCTGAAGTTTCGCTATGATTCTGGGTCTCCTACGGGTTTTTGGAAAAAACTGATACCAGAGCTCGAAAGGGCATGTCTTTTTACATATTCTGTGAAAAATTCAAGGTGGCACACTCTATAGTTTTTGAGAAAAAAATTATTATATTATCGAGTGAAAATTCGTTTCAGAAGTTTCGCTATGATTCTGGGTCTCCTACGGATTTTTGGAAAAAACTGATAGCAGGGCTCGAAAGGGCATGCCTTTTTACATATTCTGTGAAAAATTCAAGGTGGCACACTCTATAGTTTTTGAGAAAAAAATTATTATATTATCGAGTGAAAATTCGTTTCTGAAGTTTCGCTTTAATTCTGGGTCTCCTACGGGTTTTTGGAAAAAACTGATACCAGAGCTCGAAAGGGCATATCTTTTTACATATTCTGTGAAAAATTCAAGGTGGCACACTCTATAGTTTTTGAGAAAAAAATTATTATATTATCGAGTGAAAATTCGTTTCTGAAGTTTCGCTATGATTCTGGGTCTCCTACGGGTTTTTGGAAAAAACTGATACCAGAGCTCGAAAGGGCATGTCTTTTTACATATTCTGTGAAAAATTCAAGGTGGCACACTCTATAGTTTTTGAGAAAAAAATTATTATATTATCGAGTGAAAATTCGTTTCTGAAGTTTCGCTATGATTCTGGGTCTCCTACGGGTTTTTGGAAAAAACTGATACCAGAGCTCGAAAGGGCATGTCTTTTTACATATTCTGTGAAAAATTCAAGGTGGCACACTCTATAGTTTTTGAGAAAAAAATTATTATATTATCGAGTGAAAATTCGTTTCTGAAGTTTCGCTTTGATTCAGGGTCTCCTACGGGTTTTTGGAAAAAACTGATAGCAGGGCTCGAAAGGGCATGTCTTTTTACATAATCCGTGAAAAATTGGAAGTAGCAATATCGTTGTAGTATTTTCAATTGCAATAGCTACCAGTGGCGCAAAAGGTCTATTCCCTAAATTAAGCATTTGCCGCTTCACCTAAATGTAATCGTAGTCGCTATTTCCAGAAACGTTTCTGACCAAAAACGTTTCTAACTTCACAGACATACAAAATCCCATGTATTTTTAAAGGGGCCTAAATTTGGGTAATTTTTGACCATTTTTACCCCCTCCACTTTCCTTTTGGAGATAGGCCACGCCCCCAACCCCGATCCGACAACCCTTACGCTTGCGCAGAAGCTCTTCGGCAACCTCGCGATCATCATAGCTTTTGCAACCGTCCTCCAGGTACCTACCACGGGCCGACGGAGAAATTAGTCGGGTATCATCGCGGTCCTGCAGGCTTATCACTTAATAACGGAGGAACCCATATACGGAGGAAAATGCATTATATAAAATATGGATTTAATATCCTTCGGACATATAAAACATAACACTTTATTGAGAAGTAATTTTTAAATTAGTAAATTGCTTTATTGTAGCGTTTTCAGTCGGCATATATTCAAATTAGAATTATCAATTATCCGCGTCGAGACAGCAGAGATTGCGCGTCATGAGATTTTCACTTGCGCACTATGACATCCCTACTTTGAGCGCTTCGATATCACCAGCGTGTACGTTCTCTAGTAGCGAGTATAATCTAGTTCATATATTTAATTTAGATATATTTTTAGAGAAAAACTGATATCATTAATTCGCGCTAATTTTTTACTATAGAAAAACTCGTAGACACATTTTTAATATAAGAGGTTATTAGATATTGATATAATATATTTATTAGTAAAATAAACAAATTAAGATAAAATATTTTCACACAGCACAGCGGGATAAGAAACGCTGAACAAGCATTTAGCAGTTGGTATAGGAGAGTTATTTTTAGATTTAATATATACAGAGTATACCATAATTAAAGTACGTTGTTTTGGCTAATTATGCGGACTGTATTTTCTGGTGGTTATTTAAATTAGACACAGTTGAAAAATGGGTATATTAACATAAAAAATTCTTACCTCTATCCTGCTCAATTGTCTTAAGTCCTGGAACCTAGTAAGGGATGGGAAAAAGGATCTGGGTTCCAGAATATTGAAATACCGGATAGGCACTTCACCCACTTTTCTATATTTAATAATATGGTGTCTAATTCTAATAATGGTACCTATTCACGTGCTTGTGACTAACTAACTAATAAAATCTTTTTCTTTTTTGGTGTGCTACCTATTCAGTCCTTATCAGAACCAAAAAACCTTTATCGATTTAAGGGAACTATAGGTAGACAACTCTTGATACTTATTACCCTTTTAAATTTAAATTAAGAGCGCGTAAACATCCTGGGGGGCGGGGATTGAATTTTAAATTCAATATTTTACATATACCTAAACTAAATATAATGATACCTACGTAAATAACTTTAAAACTAAAAAATGGTTAAATTAATGCTATACTAAATAGATTACATAAATGCTAAATACTATTGAGTAGGTAAGGGACACAGTTTTACCATAGGCCGAGGAAATGTGCCATTCTTGGTTTTTATTGAGGCAACGCGTGCAACACCGTCATTGCCGGGATGCAATTTGTCAATAATAGCTATTGGCTATTTTAAGGGTGGGATATTATCTTGTATTACAACTACAAGAGTACCTACCTCTACAGGTTTCGAATTAGTATTCCATTTTAAGCGCGTCTGAAAAGAATGTAAGTACTCTACATGCCACCTTTTCCAATAATGCAGCACAATAGTATCTAAAAGTTTATATCTATCTAAATAGTTATGTGGTTCTACAGAATGAATTTCAGAGGGGAATGACTTTAAGGGAGATCCATAAATAAAATGTGCAGGAGTGAGTACTGATGGATCATTAGGATCGCTACTGAGAACACATAAAGGTCGTGAATTCAGAAGGGCTTCGATTTGAGCGAGTACGGTACTGAACTCCTCGTATGTTAAATTTGTGTATTGATAACTCGTTTCAAGTGAGTCTTTACACTTCTTACGTTAGCTTCCTAAATACCACCGAAATGAGGAGAAGACGGTGGGTTGAATTTCCAATCAATTTTATTATTAATTAATTCACGCTGAAGTATATCCTTAGATATATTCACGAGAACTAGTTAAGGCATATATTTCATCGAATTTTCTTTTAGCCCCCGATAAAGTTTGTGCCATTGTCGGAGAACAAGGTAGCACAATTACCACGCCTGGAGATAAATCGCTTAAAAGCAGCTACAAACGCATCTGAGGAAAGGTCAGAAGCGAGTTCCAACTGGACTGCTTTGGTTGTAAGGCAAATAAACAAGCAAACATAGACTTTCTGAATTTTAGCACCTCTACGACGACTTAAAGTGATAGAAAAATCCCCCGTGTGACGTACCCAAATTTGACATTATTGGGTAAATCGGTTTGGAATTTATACGAAAACAATAATTGCATTTCCAAATGCGTTGACGAATTACATTTCTTGCAGATAAGATCCAGTAATTTATCGAATGTAATAAGTATGCCCCTGTATGGGCGTAGAACTTATGGTTATAGTCAATCAGTAGAATGACGAAAGGATCAGATTTGGGTAACAATATGGGGTGTTTTTTATCGAAACAAAGAATACTATTAGCCAGTCTACCTCCTACCCTAATTATACCTTCGTGGATAAATAGATTTAGTTTACGTAGATGAGGCGATATAAAGGTTTATTTTCTAATATATTTTTATAATAGCTGCTAAAGTGTCGCTGTTGCGCAGCTTGAATTAAAATTAATTGTGCTTTTTCAAAGTCGGAGTTTTTTGGTTGTCTATGGGGTAAAATTTTAAGAAATTTCAAAACATACATTGTGGAGCGAAGTAGTTTAGTCCATGATGAAAAGTATTCTATTAGAGTATACAGAGGTGAAATCTCTGAGTTTACAACGGATAATACCACTGATTCGTTGGTTAATATATCTTTTTCATCCATATTTTGACAATCATTCAAAGATTTAATAGGCCAATGGGAGGAGGGTAATTTTAACCACGTATAGGGCCGGATAGCCAAGTCGAGGTATTTATTAGACCTAGGGGTGTGAGGCCTCTAGATGCACAATCGGAACTATTTTCTTGGGTAGGTACAAAAAACCAATGGGACGAGGGTATAGAATTTTTTATTTTAGATACTCGATTGGATATAAATGGTTTCCACATTCGGGTAGTGGAATGAATCCAATGCAGGGTTATCATCGAGTCAGAAAATGCAAATATTTCATGTAACGGTTTACGAGGATTATAGGTTTGTTGAACATGGACTAAAAGTTGAGCTAATAATGTAGCAGCACACAATTCTAAACGAGGAAGTGAAATTTTAGTATTAGGACAAACCTTTGCTTGAGAGCAAAGCAGATTTAGGTACATTTACATTTGCTAATTCGTCTACTGTACGAACATAAACGACAACTGCGTAGGCATTCATACTAGCGTCGGAAAATCCGATCAGACTTACCGATACATTTTCAAATACAAATATATGGCGTGGGATTTTTAATTCATTCAAGCAATATAATTCAGTTTGAAATTTAGACCAAGCTTTAGTTATTTCTAGAGGAGCCGTTTGGTCCCAGTCGCAATTCATAATCCATAACTTTTTTATCAGTAGTTTTATAAAAATGGTGAGAGGCGATAGAAATCCCAAGGGATCAAAAATTCGAGCAACACATGATAATAGATTTCTTTTAGTACAAATGGTTATTTGGAAGTTTAGTTTGAAAATAAATATATCAAGGTAAGGATTCCACTGCAGGCCCAGTATTTTTAAATTAGTTTTATCGAATTCAATAATAATCTTTGTTAGTTTTAAATCATTTGGAATTTTAGACATTAGTTCTTGGGAATTTGAAACCCATTTGAGTAATTGAAACCCACCTGACTTAGACCAGGCAAATCTTATTTTTTCAATGAAGTTTAAGGGGACATTTATTTTCCAATGGGAATCGATAGGTTTTATGTTCAGCAACAAATATATAAAAATCCCAAAAAATCCGTTGTGAGCTAAAAACGTTATTTTGAAAAAACATGGCCGCCCCTCAAATTTTTGAAAATGAAATATCTTATCCCTTGGAGCAATTTTAACATTTTTTTTATTTTTACAGACACACAGAAGATAGGATGTTGTGCGAAGTGGGCAGGTCCGTCAAGTTAGCGACTCATATGTTGAAATTTTACAGTTGAGTTAGTAAATAATTTTGTGCTCATTTTGTGCTAATTTGTGCTGTAGGTTGTAAATTTTGTGCTCCATCCATTTTCGAGGTAAGCCAAAAACTAAGATGAGTCGCCAGCTTGACGCTGCGACTCACACATTGAATTTTTGATATTTAATGTTTCCAACATTTTGTGCAAATTTTGTGCTAATTTTGTGCTAATTTATGCCGTAAGCTATAAATTTTGTGCTCTATCGGTTTTCGAAATAATCCGAAAACTAAAATGAGTCGCCAGCTTGACGCTGCGACTCACATATCGAATTTTTGATATTTAATGTTTCCAACATTTTGTGCTAATTTTGTGCTAATTTGTGCCGTAAGTTATAAATTTTGTGCTCTATCGGTTTCTGAAGTAATCCGAAAACTAAAATGAGTCGCTAGCTTGACGCTGCGACTCACGTATCGAATTTTCAAGATCTAGCTTTACAAGTATTTTGTGCTTACTTTGTGCTAATTTGTGCTGTAATTTATAAACTTTATGCTTTATCTATTTTCAGAATAATTCAAGAATTAAAATAAGTCTATAGCTTGGTACACTCACGTAGCGAATTTTCAAGATCTACCTTTACAAATGTTTTGTGATCATTTTCTGCAAATTTGTGCTGAAACTTATAAACTTTGTGTCCAATCCATTTTTGAAATAATTATTTGTGTTATGCTTTACATATTTTGTGATTTTTTGTTTGTAGTGTATTATTAAATTCTTATATGAATTATCAATATAAAAGATTTTTGAAAGTTAAAAATTGACAAACATGAAAACACAAAACACAAAAAGGCATATCAATTCACTAATGACACTAAGCAATTTCTATAACTAATTGAAAACCTCTATAACCGTTAAAACAAACACTACACATCTATTTACTCATTACGCCATATATCCGATTTAACCGCAACGACTACTGATGAGTACGTTCCCTTTAGTCAGGTAATGTTGAGTCATTTTTCTGCAGTATCTACTTGAAGAAAAATTGATTAAAAACGTATTAAATTAGAACTTCGTTATTTTTAATTATCAATTCTATAAGTGAGATATATATTATGTTTGAGATGGAACACAAATTGTTAAATAAAACGAGTTACTACGATTCCAATAACAGTACATATTTATAGCGTTGACGTCTAATTCGAGCTATATAGCGTCTCATTCGACGCCTTCTGTTGTTAAAAAATCGATATATGACTCTCACCGTCAAGCTGGCAAGTCTTGTTAGCTCTTAAATTATCTTTAAATTAGATAAAGCATAAAATTTATAAGTTCCAGCACAAATTAGCACATAGTAAGCACAAAATACTTGTAAAGCTAGATATTAAAAATTCGATACGTAAGTCGCAGCATCAAACTGGCGACTCATTTTAGCTTTCTAATTATTTCAGAAACCGATAGAGTACAAAATTTATAACTTACAGCACAAATTAGCACAAAATTCGCACAAAATGTTGGAAACATTAAATATCAAAAATTCGATATGTGAGTCGCAGCGTCAAGCTGGCGACTCATTTTAGTTTTCGGATTATTTCGGAAACCGATAGAGCACAAAATTTATAACTTACGGCACAAATTAGCACAAAATTAGCACAAAATGTTGGAAACATTAAATATCAAAAATTCGATGTGTGATTCTTAGTTTTTGGCTTACCTCGAAAATGGATGGAGCACAAAATTTACAACCTACAGCACAAATTAGCACAAAATGAGCACAAAATTATTTACTAACTCTAATGTAAAATTTCAACATATGAGTCGCTAACTTGACGGACCTGAAGTGGGCGATCCTTAACATGACGCGTTACGTCACTCAGACAGTGCTTTTCATTACGGGGATACGCATTTTGTGCGTTTTTCGCAAAAGATGTTTGTTATGGTTCGTTTTATAACTTAAAAATATAAAATGTCTCAATTTCGCGAAGCTGAGCTGTTAAACACATTACTGCAAAATTCGTTCCTCTAAGGTTTTCGCCACGAATTTCGGGAGAACTGTACAATATAGAGTAAAATTGTGCATACACTATTTTGTAGAGCACAAAATATACTACAAGAAAGACTATGGGAGGGTATTATATGCACAAATATAAACACAACACAAGTTTTAAAAATGTGGGGTTTTATTACGTAATACAGTCACAATTTTATTCTTTTTTTTTTTTTCTTAACCAGTTTAATTTATTTACTCTTTATATATCAATACCTAATGCTTGCATAAAATCAAACAATCTCCGAGTAAAGAGTATCCTTATCTAACCAAAACCTTACGTTTAAAGGATTGGAAAGTAAGGACCATATATATCAAATATGCCAAAATGATGGTTTACCCAAATTTTAAAAAATATTTACATGCTAGTTTATTATTGTTCATAGCATTCGGACTTTGGAAGATTATAACGACATTTTTCATTTTTCGAAATTATTTTGCTTTGCTGACGAATAAAATTGATCAAATCTTGATAAGTTTGTATGTCAGTGTTTTGATTACGAATTAATTCAAAGGAATTTATGGTTTCTTGAGACAACTTGGAAAATGCAATGTGGTATAATATGAAGTCAGCTAGATTTGGGATATTTAAATTTATCAAAGCTTTAGTATTGGTATCAAATTTTTCTACGAAAGCTTGTAAACTACTAGGGTTATGATTCGGTACATTACGACAATTTAATAGTCTATCTAGATATACATTTGACAAAAATTTCTTATCCTGATAAATTTCTTCTAAATTATTCCAAATAATTGGATAGTTACTTGGAATGACTTCAATGTTACTACAAACCTTTAGGGCTTTGCCATAAATACTTCCTAACAAATATTGCAGTTTTTGTGCATTAGAAAAATCAGTTCGTGTATGTACTAACTGTTTAAAATTTTCGTAAAATAATGGCCACAACATCATATCTGACCCGTCAAATTTTACTAGTTCAATTTTGGGCATTCTGGGCCGGTGGTCATCTCTTTGAGTATTATCAATTATCTTCGGTGGTAGGACAGGAGTTTTAATAAATTGAGCTGCCATGTAGGTACTCAACGCGGTCGGTTAAATCTTCAAACGCCTCAAGAACAGTGTATGAGGGACTATCTTCCGGTTTTATTTTTTGTTTTAGAATAATTATATCATCAATTAATGTTTTGTATTCTAAAACGGTGCTAGAAAAAGTGTTGTAACGAATTTTAAAACTTTCTAATTTGGTTATATTCTCTGGATCAGGCTTCAATGCATCGCCAGCAACATCCCGCCTGAACAGCTTTTCTCGTTTAGAACGCAACCGATCTAACTTCAGTTCGTCAGGAGATTTGTTCATTTTGGTATTTTATTAGGTATATATAATTTACGACTACGTTTACAAAAATGTGATTTATAAACTGATAATTTATAGATATTTATTTTGTGGTGTACTATAGGTAGGTATTTAAATCACGATAGAACCACAAGTACAAAGATATATACAGTAATTTCACTCTTCAAATTTTTTGTACAAAAGTTTTTAATGCGCATGTCTGCTCTTGGGTAGTATGCGCGTTGGTAGATATGTAGAAGGGGAAGAATGGGCCGGTGTACGCCATTTTATGGGCGCACATTTGCTTTATAGGTAATCAGCATACGTTTGTGTGTCTAGGCGTTTGTGTTTGTGATTTTGATAAGTGTTTTGTATCGTGCGTAACATGGCTACAAAATATTGTTTCATTTGTAAACGAAATTCTGACATAACATAACTTTTTGTTATAGGCCACCCTTTTGACTCTTCAAAAAATAATAATCCGGACCTGTGCGTGTCTCCCAAAAACGGTCACTAATGCGCATGATTGTGCCTGGGTAGTACCACAAGTATAAAGATATATACAGTAGTTTCACTCTTTAAATTTTTTGTACAAAAGTTTTTAATGCACATGTCTGCTCTTGGGTAGTATGCGCGTTGGTAGAGATGTAGAAGGGGAGGAATGGGCCGGCGTATGCTATTTTATGGGCGCACATTTGCTTTTTGCTTTATAGGTAATCAGCATACGTTTGTGTGTTTGTGTTTGTGATTTTGATAAGTGTTTTGTATTGTGTGTAACATGGCTACAAAATATTGTTTCATTTGTAAACGAAATTCTGTTAGGCCACCTTTTTTACTCCAAAAAATAATAGTCCGGGCCTGTGCGTGTCTCCCAAAAACGGCCACTAATGCGCATGATTGTGCTTGGGTAATATGCGCAGTGGTCTTTTTGGGGGGTTAAAAAAACAAAACTTAAGGACACCAACATCAAAGAGATTTTGCCGAGTGAAATTACTGTATATATCTTTATACTTGTGGTAGTACGCACAGTTGTCTTTTTGGGGGGTTAAAAAAACAAAACTTAAGGACACCAACATCAAAGAAATTTTGCCGAGTGAAATTACTGTATAATATACAGTAATTTCACTCGGCAAAATTTAACAAGTATTTAACAAGTATAAAGATATATTATATCTTTATACTTGTGATAGAACTCACTCAATATAAGAAATCGTTTACAAATGTATGATATTGGGCTTGGAGCAAATTTTACTATGGGAATAAATCACACATTTATATTTGTTTTACTAAATTAGCAAGGATAGCGATTTAATAAATTATAAATATTTTCACTACCTATATAAAGAAGGTGAACAAAGGAACAAAAAATTAAGTGAAGTTACCAGCAAAAAACAATGGGCGGTTTTTTACCCGTATAAGTTTTAACGAAATCTATGTTAGTAGCAGTATTGGAAAATAATATTACATTGGATGTGGCATATTTGGAGGTGTCGTCCAGCGTAAACGATAGCATCTTTGTCTAATACGGTGGTGGTTATTTTATACAAATAAATACAGGGTGTCCACCTAGTGCGCGTAAGTCCAATATCTGGGTTAATAAAAGAGATAACTTAATTTTTTTTTCTACAGGGTTGTCTAATATCCCGAGCTGCACAAAATGAAAATATATTTACATATTCAGGGTGTTCAGTTTTTCCTGGACAGGTACCAACTTCATTTTTTTAAATGGAAACCTATATTTTTTATGGCATTATTGAATTCTACGTAAAAAATTAGTGGGACTTTGTGCATAACACTGCTATTGAAATATTGATAGTTTTCGAGATATTTGACTTTTAATTTTTTTTTCTTATGTTTCGTCACTTCTAATAGTTGACATAATTATGGTTGTATGACAGCTAGAAATTATTTTTTTTCAGAAACTGTAGAGTGAAGATGGCTCTTTCGAAAAACGTATCAAAAGTTGACCTGCGATATACAGGGGGCAACAGAAATCGTGCCAAACCTGATGGTTTAAAATTTAAAAAATCTCGACTTTTTCAAATGGAACACCCTGTGTTTTATGATTTCATTAGATGCCTTTCTGTAGACTCTACAATTTTATAATAGCTTTCCCTATACCTAAGTTGCGTAGTTTTTGCAAAAAACCCACTTTTATGAAAAATACCCGATTTGCGCACTCCTTTGACGGAAAAAATATTGTAAGGCTATTTATTTTTATAAAATGTATTAGTTTACACTTCTTAAAATAAAAATAACTGAAAAATTTAGATAATTTCAGTTTAATAAACAAGTCTTTATGGAAAGTTACCATTTATTTGTAAATAAAAGTAAAAAATCATAAAAGCTCTACATGTAATTAAGAATTAGCAAAACTTGCGTATGCTTTAGAAGAAGTTCATGGGAATTATTTGCTAGCAGCACGTATTTATAGAGATTCCCACGTGCTGACTGTTTTGAAAATGTGAAAGAAAGATTTGAAAGAACAGCAAATGGGAATTATGAGAAAACTACCAGGAGACATGGGAGTAACAACGATAATATTTAGTTTAATGTTGTGGTTTCTGCTGTTGAAAATCCAAAAATATTAGTATCAGAAAATCAGTAGAAATCTTGGAGTTTTCAAAAGCTCGACAAATAAGATATTGAAGAAGAAGTTTCATACGTATCATATTGAAAACCAAACGGTGTTACCGTAGTTAGAAAAATTATTAGTGAAATGGATGAATATACATAGAGTATTGAAAAAAGAATACGCAATAAGTACTCATACAAGCAAGCTAACCTAAAGTAAATGCTCAAAATGTCCACCGTTGTTTTCAACACAAAGCATTAATCTACGACGAAAATGAATGTGAACATTTCTTAACATTTTGGGCGTTATGGTTAGAAACTCATTTTGGATCTTTTCTTTCAAGTCTTGCATATCCGTTGGTGGTACTTCGTATACTCGCTCCTTGATATAACCCCACAAGAAAACGTCCAGAATATTTAAATCAGGCGAACGTGCAGGCCAAGGAACTGGACCACCACGACCTAACCACTTATTTGGATATACGTGGTTTAGGTGTTCTCTAATCTGAAATATGAATAGATAATAGGAAAAGTACTACAACAATAAAATAATCACAGTACCGCCAAAGTGGAATGTGGAGGGGCACCATCATGCTGAAACCATTGTTGAACCAAATAATCAGCGGGCATATTCTGTAGCTGTAGAAGGGGAAGTTCGTTTTGCAAAAAATGCAAATACACATTAGCATTTAAATTGCCTTAAAAAAAGTACGGTCCAACAATATGTTCTCCACAAATTCCAGCCCACACGTTCACTTTGAAACGATGCTGATTATCTAGTACCCTCAATAATCTTGGATTATTGTCAGCGTAGTGATGAAAGTTGCGACGATTGGGTAAGCATGTGTTTGAAAATGTTGATTCGTCAGTAAACAAGACATTCATAAAAAAGTTTGGACTTTCCTGAATTTTATCCAATGCCCAGTGGCAAAATTGCAGGCGGTTTAGGTGATCTTGAGGTAACAGTGCTTGATGGTTTTTAATATGATACGGATGAAAATTATTCTTCTTCAGTATCTTGTTTGTCAAGCTTTTGGAAACTCCAAGATTATTACTGATTTTCCTGACACTAATATTTGGATTTTCAACAGCAGACGCCACAACATTAAACTGAATATCGTCATTGTTACCGTCATGTCTCCTGGTAGTTTTCTCATAATTCGCATTTGCTGTTCTTTCAAATCTTTCTTTCACATTTTCAAAACAGTCAGCACGTGGAAATCTCTGTAAATCTGGATTATTTGCTTTGTAAATACGTGCTGCTAGCAAACAATTTCCATGAGCTTCTCCTAAGGCATAAACCATTTTCACTAATTCTTCTTTTGAATAGTTCATTGTATGCACGCTTAGTACTTACTCTAAACTCGTACGTGAATATTCAGTAAAAGAAGAAATGACATGTAAACTGATTGTCACAAATTTTATTGCGTGACAGACGCTCACTGCGTTTTTCCCGAGAAAGGAACGTGCGCAAATCGGGTATTTTTCATAAAAGTGGGTTTTTTGCAAAAACTAAGTTTTCGTTAAGAAAAACGAAAACTTTTCGTTTTTCGAAAGAGCCATCTTCACTCTACAGTTTCTGAAAAAAAATAATTTCTAGCTGTCATACAACCATAATTATGTCAACTATTAGAAGTGACGAAACATAAGAAAAAAAAATTAAAAGTCAAATATCTCGAAAACTATCAATATTTCAATAGCAGTGTTATGCACAAAGTCCCACTAATTTTTTACGTAGAATTCGATAATGCCATAAAAAATATAGGTTTCCATTTAAAAAAATGAAGTTGGTACCTGTCCAGGAAAAACTGAACACCCTGAATATGTAAATATATTTTCATTTTGTGCAGCTCGGGATATTAGACAACCCTGTAGAAAAAAAAATTAAGTTATCTCTTTTATTAACCCAGATATTGGACTTACGCGCACTAGGTGGACACCCTGTATAAGTTATGATAGGTATATGTACATTGATATAAAAGAGCATAAAATTCTCTTTGTTTTGTGATGTGGAGCATAATCATTTAGCAAAGACAACACCTTTAGTTACAATGTCCTTTAAAATGCAGGATATACATTGGGAAATTTTAAATTTTTCTTAATTTCGTAGAAGAGTATAAAAGTTTAACCTGTGTGAAACACTGAACTATATATAATAACATAGTTCAGTGGTGTGAAATTGGCGACTAAACTAGCGACTAAAAATTCCGAAAGTACCCGAACATTCATTGGCGTAGTTGGAAAATATTTTACAAGCCTATTGGCAATGTGTTGTAAGGTATATATCGTAAGGGTACTTTTTTGGCACAGAACTTTCTCCACTTACTACAGAAATATGCACCCACTCACATCTTCGTTAAGGGTAGTAATACATCCCCGAAAATATAGAAAAATCTGTATCTTTAATTACAAACATAGAAAGTCCTTAAATTTTTGCCAGAAACTTTGAATTATAGTCTACTTACTACAGAAAAAATTGCATCGACTCGCAACTTCGGTAAGGGTAGTTAAACATCCCCCAAACTATTGAAAAATCGGTATCTTTAATTACAGACATAGAAAGTCCTTAAATTTTTGCCAGAAACTTTAAATAGTAGTCTACTTACTACAGAAAAAATTGCATCGACTCGCAACTTTGGTAAGGGTAGTTAAACATCCCCGAAAATATTGAAAAATCGATATCTTTAATTACAGACATAGAGAGTCCTTAAATTTTTGCCAGAAACTTTGAATTATAGTCCACTTACTACAGAAAAAATTGCATCGACTCGCAACCTCGGTAAGGGTAGTTAAACATCCCCCAAGATATTGAAAAATCGGTATCTTTAATTACAGAAATAGAAAGTCCTTAAATTTTTGCCAGAAACTTTAAATAGTAGTTTACTTACTACAGAAAAAATTGCATCGACTCGCAACTTTGGTAAGGGTAGTTAAACATCCCCGAAAATATTGAAAAATCGATATCTTTAATTACAGACATAGAGAGTCTTTAAATTTTTGCCAGAAACTTTGAATTATAGTCCACTTACTACATAAAAAATTGCATCGACTCGCAACCTCGGTAAGGGTAGTTAAACATCTCCCAAGATATTGAAAAATCGGTATCTTTAATTACAGACATAGAAAGTCCTTAAATTTTTGCCAGAAACTTTAAATAGTAGTCTACTTACTACAGAAAAAATTGCATCGACTCGCAACTTTGGTAAGGGTAGTTAAACATCCCCGAAACCATTGAAAAATCGATATCTTTTATTACAGACATAGAAAGTCCTTAACTTTTTGCCAGAAACTTTAAATAGTAGTCTACTTACTACAGAAAAAATTGCATCGACTCGCAACTTCAGTAAGGGTAGTTAAACATCCCCGAAGATATTGAAAAATCGGTATCTTTAATTACAGTCATAGAAAGTCCTTAAATTTTTGCCAGAAACTTTAAATAGTAGTCTACTTAGTACAGAAAAAATTGCATCGACTCGCAACTTCGGTAAGGGTAGTTAAACATCCCTGAAGATATTGAAAAATCGATATCGTTAATTACAGACATAGAAAGTCCTTAAATTTTTGTCAGAAATTTTGAATTATAGTCTACTTACTACAGAAAAAATTGCATCGACTCGCAAATTCGGTAAGGGTAGTTAAACATCTCCGAAAGTATTGAAAAATCGGTATCATTAATTACAGACATAGAATTTTTCCTTAGATTTTTCAATATCTTCGTGGATGTTTAACTATCCTTACCGAAGTTGCGAGTCGATGCAATTTTTTCTGTAGTAAGTAGACTATAATTCAAAGTATCTGGCAAAAATTTAAGGACTTTCTATGTCTGTAATTAAAGATACCGATTTTTCAATATTTTCTGGGATGTTTAACTATCCTTACCGAAGTTGCGAGTCGATGCAATTTTTTCTGTAGTAAGTAGACTATAATTCAAAGTATCTGGCAAAAATTTAAGGACTTTCTATGTCTGTAATTAAAGATACCGATTTTTCAATATTTTCTGGGATGTTTAACTACCCTTACCGAAGTTGCGAGTCGATGCAATTTTTTCGGTAGTAAGTAGACTACTATTTAAAGTTTCTGGCAAAAATTTAAGGACTTTCTATGTCTGTAATTAAAGATACCGATTTTTCAATAGTTTGGGGGATGTTTTACTACCCTTACCCAAGTTGCGAGTAATTGCAATTTTTCCTGCTGTAAGTAAACTATAATTCAAAAATTCTGACAAGAATTTAGGGACTTTCTATGTTTGTAATTAAAGATACAGATTTTTGTATATTTTCGGGGATGTATTACCCTTAACGAAGATGTGAGTGGGTGGATATTTCTGTAATAAGTGGAGAAAGTTCTGTGCCAAAAAAGTACCCTTACGATATATACCTTAGAATACATTGCCAATAGGCTTGTAAAATATTTTCCAACTACGCCAATGAATGTTCGGGTAATTTCGGAATTTTTAGTCGCTAGTTTTAGTCGCCAATTTCACACAGGTAAAAGTTTAGCAGTAGGAAAATTTGTAAACTCTCCTGCTAACTCTTCAACTAACTGTTTATTTAAACGAAACAATTCGATAAACCTTCGTTCAGGCAAATCAAATGGGTTGTTAGTTGTCAATTAGTCTCCTATTTTGCCTGTCTTTCATTGTGATCAACGTGCCATCGAGCTCGTTCATTAAATATAGGTAACATGATAAGAAGATTAATAAGTTCTATAATTAAAGACGAATTTATTAGCACTTACACTTTTCATAAATAAAATATATTATCATGAACCAGTTTAGAGTTACCACGATTGTCGTTTTGCATCTCCGATCAAATATGTATTTGGTCGGATTTTTATATAATTATGAACTTTTAAATGAACAAAACAAAACAAAGTAAGGTTAATACAAGTCAAAAATCAATCCTGAACCGCAGTGTTGCCAACAGAATCTCTATTTTTTCGCGTTTAAATTGGGTATGGAAACGATAGTGAATTGGAATCATTTTAAACACAATCGTACTGACGATATCGAAAACTGGAGTCGTATCGTCATTGAAATCGTATCGTAGAATCAGAATCCGCGACCTAGGAAGGGATGGGAAAAAGGATCTGTGGGCCCCGATTCTGTAATGACGATACGACAGTGATACGATATCGAATCGTACAAATAGCGATTCTCTTTGGAAATCGACTCCTCGACTATCGAGTAATCTAACCTAAAAATGGTCGATAGCTTTGGAGGTGTCGTCCAGCGTAAACGATAGCATCTTTGTCTAATACGGTGGTGGTTATTTTATACAAATAAATATAAGTTGTGATAGGTATATGTACATTGATATAAAAGAGCATAAAATTCTTTTTGTTTTGTGGTGTGGAGCATAATCATTTAGCAAAGACAACACCTTTAGTTACAATGTCCTTTAAAATGCAGGATATACATTGCGAAATTTTTATTAATTTCGTAGAAGAGTATAAAGTTTAGCAGCAGGAAAATTGGTAAACTTAACTGCTAACTCTTTAACTAACTGTTTATTTAAACGAAACAATTCGATAAACCTTCGTTCAGGCAAATCAAATGGGTTGTTAGTTGTCAATTAGTCTCCTATTTTGCCTTCGTCTTTCATTGTGATCAACGTGCCATCGTGCTCGTTCATTAAATATAGGTAACATGATAAGAAGATTAATAAGTTCTATAATTAAAGACGAATTTATTAGCACTTACACTTTTCATAAATAAAATATATTATCATGAACCAGTTTAGAGTTATCACGATTGTCGTTTTATATCTCCGATCAAATATGTATTTGGTCGGATTGTTATTGGGATTTTTATATAATTATAAACTTTTTAAGTGAACAAAACAAAACAAAGTAAGGTTAATACAAGTCAAAAATCCATAGTAGTATTATATCATATATATAATACTACTATATCGCGGGTAGAGGCCCAAAAATTCCGAAAACAATACGGCGCCGACATACAATCTCTATCCTTATCGGGAGTACCTTAGTCAAATATGCGCATGCGCACGAATTTCGCGACATCCAATAAGCATGCAGCATAAATACTGCATCTCTGTCTACCGACTTCTTTTAAAAAAAGTTGAAAGTTGGGAAGTCCGTCAGCCTATAAACAGTGTGTCAGCTTCCGTAACCATGGAGATTGCGCATGCGCAAATCGAACAAAGGGTCTCTGGAACAGTATAGCAGTATATCTTTTGTCCTTTAATGTTTTCGGAGAAACCGCTTATGGGCTAACATAGGAAACACGCGATATAGTAGTATTATATATATGTATTATATATATGCAAAAATCAATCTAAACCGCAGTGTTGCCAACAGAATCTCTATTTTTTCGCGTTTAAATTGGGTATCGAAACGATAGTGAACCGGAATCATTTTAAACACAATCGTACTGACGATATCGAAAACTGGGGTCGTGTCGTCATTGAAATCGTATCGTAGAATCAGAATCCGGGCCCTGGGTTCCAGAATATTGAAATACTGGATAGGCACTTCACCCACTTTTCTATATTTAATAATATGGTGTCTAATTCTAATAATGGTAACTATTCACGTGCTTGTGACTAACTAACTAATAAAATCTTTTTATTTTTTGGTGTGCTACATATTAGGGCCCGGATTCTGATTCTACGATACGATTTCAATAATGATACGACCCCAGTTTTCGATATTGTCAGTACGATTGTGTTTAAAATGATTCCGGTTCACTATCGTTTCGATACCCAATTTAAACGCGAAAAAATAGAGATTCTGTTGGCAACTCTGCGGTTTAGGATTGATTTTTGACATGTATTAACCTTACTTTGTTTTGTTTTGTTCACTTAAAAGTTTATAATTATATAAAAATCCCAATAAAAATCCGACCAAATACATATTTGATCAGAGATATAAAACGACAACCGTGAATCGTGGTAACTCTAAACTGGTTCATGATAATATATTTTATTTATGAAAAGTGTAAGTGCTAATAAATTCGTCTTTAATTATAGAACTTATTAATCTTGTTATCATGTTATCTATATTTAATGAACGAGCTTGATGGCACGTTGATCACAATGAAAGACGATGGCAAAATAGGAGACTAATTGACAACTAACAACCCATTCGATTTGCCTGATTAGCAATGCTCTTTTATATCAATGTAGGTACATATAAATTTACCTATCACAACTTATATTTATTTGTATAAAATAACAAATAACCACCACCGTATTAGACAAAGATGCTATCGTTTACGCTGGACGACACCTCCAAAGCTATCGACCATTTTTAGGTTAGATTACTCGATAGTCGAGGAGTCGATTTCCAAAGAGAATCGCTATTTGTACGATTCGATATCGTATCACTGTCGTATCGTCATTACAGAATCGCGGCCCCCCAGTCCTTATCAGATTATCAGAACCTGTCAGAACCAAAAAACATTTTAACGATTTAAGGGAACTATAGGTAGGCAACTCTTGATACTTATTACCCTAAATTAAGAGCGCGTAAACATACGTAGTAAATTGAATTAGATTCAATATATACAGGGTGTACCATAATTAAAGTACGTAGTAAATTGAATTAGATTTATTAGTTTGAGAAGTAAGGTAGTAACACTCCCTGCGAAAGCGCCGAGGTCGAATTTTGCTTCTAACTGAATTCGACCAACGAATTCAGAAGTGAAGAAAAATTTAAAAATCGATTTTTCTGCGACAAACGGCGGAGCTGATCGTGAGCTTATCCTGGGACTTCTGTCACGTCGCCGGCTCGCTGGTTCAACGTGGAAATTTTTCTAGACTCGTGGACTTTACAAAAAACGTTGACCCAAGAGCCGAAACCTACCCACTCGCCATTTCCACGAGCGAAGAGCGAAGCACTGTTACGCGTTACGCCGACGTGTCCGCAGTTCCCGGCACGCGCGCGTACGGTGCATATGCGCCGCGCGCCGCAGCTCTGTCGGAAGGATCCGACAGGCCGTTGGCTGAGTAGACCTGTCTTCTGTTTTGTGACCTGTCCCTTCCCTTACATAATGCAAGATGCAAGTGACATAGCTTAGCTTCGTACTCGCCGTTACTTACTGACTGTGGAGTGCGGGCGCGAGTGATGCGTGATGCGTCGTGTCTCGGTACGTACGCGATGTGTAGGTGTACGGTATTTATGCGTATCCGTAGTGCCGCAGCGCTTTGTAGTGTGTTGCAGGTTGCAGTTGGAGTTGGATTATTATTTGAGTGAGATTATTTAGGTTTTTTGCCAAAATATAATGGGCAAAGAAAACATCTGTTTTTTTATTCTTCACAAATTATTAAAAATATTTGAGTGAGATTATTTAGGTTTCATGCCAAAATATAATGGGCAAAGAAAACATCTATTTTTTTATTCTTCACAAATTATAAAAAAAACACATCTAGGTACGTACTTCTATTGAATACTATTTATCACAAAAGTAAAATTCAAGCAATTCAGATGAGTTGATGTGGTGAAACATAATGTCTATGGGTGAAACGCAGAAATGAGAAATTTCTGGAAAACTCGCGAATGTTAGCTTCGCTTTTAGCAATGTCACTTATTTTTAGATGGTAGGCATTAATTTTATTTAAAAAATTTAGTGGGACATTTTTCAGGGAACGATTAGTGAATTTGCTAAAAGTGAAGTTCATGTCATTGTGTTCGTCACAATCAAGTACCACAAAATTAGTGAAGGCAACATGATTTCAAATTAACGATTTCATTAACATACGTGCCTACCTTCTTTATTTTAAAATGTTTCCTGTTTTTCCCAGAAATTCCTTTTATTCGTACGCTTGTGATCAGTATATATTACTGTAAAAGAATGTGCATGAAATCTTATGTTACTTTCAGATATAGGTACCGTATTTGGGTCGAAAGGATTGGAAATAATATTTTAAGGATCTTTATCCCCAAATTGCCTATAAGAGATTAAGAATATGTGACAGGCACTTTAGTGACTTGCCGGATCGCTGGCGAAATGAGGTTAAAATTGGCAGTTTACCTACATATATTTGCCAGGTAGGTACTTGTAAATGAAGATAACGTTTCTAGCAATATTTTTTACCTTTTAATACCTTATTTTTAATAATGTATATTCTTTCATAGTGTTATTATCTCTCTATATTCTCTCATAATGTATGATATAATTCTTTCAGATTTTCATGAATTACTGACAGGAAAACTCGATTTATCGATATGGCTTGCCTGTTGTCGGTATTATCAGCAAGTTTTATTTTGTAATTGTGTATGCATGCTTTCTTTTTTGTAATTAATTAATGTCTATTGTATGTTGCATGTCCGGCAGATTCACCTATGAACTATAACAACTGAAATGCGTTTCACAAGAAATTATTTACCCACTAGTTTATTGGTAAATCTGCTAGATCGGGCCAATTCCTATTTTATTACTGTTAGACATTCATGATTATATTATATATATTTTATGCAGAAAGTTTGAACATACCGAATCCTTTGTCATCTATTCTCCCTATTTTGTTGGTTAACGTTGGAGGAACTCAGTTTTATATCACCAACTCTTGATACGAAGAGTTCTTTACGAAGGTAAGCACTGTTTATTCACTAAATTTATGTTTATCACTTGATTTATTGTTTATTAGGTACTTTACTAAATTGATTTATTTGTTTTAGTAAGAAGTTTAATGACAATTTTGCCTTTTTGGCAAATGAACTCAGTTTTATATTACCAACTCTTGATACGAAGAGTTCTTTACGAAGGTAAGCACAGTTTATTCACTAAATTTATGTTTATGACTCGATTTATTGTTTATTAGGTACTTTACTAAATTGATTTATTTGTTTTAGTAAGAAGTTTAATGACAATTTTGCCTTTTTGGTTCACTATTTCGCTCTGTTTGAAGTCTAATTTGGTACACAAAAATTAACCTTAAAATATTTGAACAGGTATGAATTAGAATTATTTTTCAAAATCAAGGAAACAATAGTTGTCATGCACCTTAGCAAAACTGATACGTGCTCTTTGATTGGAATGCAACTGATTCTAATTTGTTTAATGAGGTCCTATTTATAGATTTTCATTAAACAATCGAATAATCTGACATTTGGATCTTTCAAAATCTTAATTTGATCATAATTTTCTTATACTTCAATGAATCTTAATTCTGATTTCAGAATTGATCTGTACACAAAATTACATTCATTTTGGTATTACATTGTCTACGTTACGACTGAATTTTATGTAGTTCTAGGACTCGCTACTCTAAATTATTAAATATTAACAACTTATACTTATACTAGACCTTATATCTATAATAAAACATGAAGATTATATCCCATACATTATTTAAATATTAATTATTTCCTATAAAATTGCTTATTTTTATATAAATTAGTATTTCCTTTTTTAGTTAAGTCTAACATCAAGTTCGATGAAACTATATGCATTTCTTCACTATGCACTTGGTTTGCTACTCAAATTAGTGAATGGAATTTACTTTACATTGTGTTTCACCTGTTGCATGGTATAGAACTTGGATTTGAATCTTTTAACTAATTATTGTGTATGCATGCTTTCTTTTTTGTAATTAATTAATGTCTATTGTATGTAGCATGTCCAGCAGATTCACCTATCAGCTATAACAACTGAAATGCGTTTCAAAAGAAATTATTTACCCACTAGTTCATTGGTAAATCTGCTAGATCGGGCCAATTACTATTTTATTACTGTTAAAGCCGTTTTGACACTATTGCAAATTATCACAAAAATGTGTTGATAATTCTGTGTAAATAAATGTGAAATTTTAGTTAATTCATGTATGCCACTTCCTCAAAAATAAAATAATATTTCTGTGCATGCGCCTGCGCATCAAGTGCTGTTTGTCACATATGGCAATTTTTATTTAATTTTTAATCTAGGATTTTTATATTGTAGGCTTTTAACATTATATAGATTTGGTCATTTCTTATATTCTTTTAACATCACTAACACTTCTTGACCACTCCAAGACATCTTAGCAGACAAGAAGCATAAGATTGTTTCTCAGGCAAACAATACTTATATAAAAATAACAAATATCACAGGTTATTGGTTTGATGTCCCTGTTCACAGGTTTTGTTTAGTTATGTTTGGGCAAATTTGGTGGCCGCCGATCGAGCAGCGAGCAGACAGCTCCCAGCCTGAAGAATTTGTACAGTGCGCAGTTTCTCGCGTAGATTCTGTTTAAATTTAGAACGTGTTCTAAAAATTTCTCAACAAAATTCTTTTGCAAATTCGTAACTTATTTTCATGTATGCAACTATGAAATGTAGATAAAATAAAATTATTTTGAAAATTTTGTAGAAAATTATTGATAATGTCAAACGGCTCTTAGACATTCATGATTATATTCTATATATTTTATGCAGAAAGTGCCAACACTGAACTTGAAGAATGTTTGGACATACTGAATCCTTTGTCATCTACTCCAGATTCAGAATTCAGAAGCTTCTATATACCTCACTACACCCGCACAGCAGTTGATTACGTATACAGACTCTTTAGTTGAAATGTCATTAGAATATCAAGGTAAACTAATTTTATATTATAACTTTACATTGTATGATTTCATAAATTTATTTCCAACTCGATAATACCCATGTTTTTAATTTATAATCATTTGTAATAATCCAAAATCTGCCTCTTTAACTTTATATTTAAAATTTTTATTTAGAAATTGGCAACTTAATATGTATTTATGTATTCTCATTTCCAATAATCCATACAAAACATTATGAGCATATAAATTTGTATTTTAAGAAGTAATAAAACTAATTTTTGTCATTTTTTCTCACTATACCACTAATTCTATTTGTTTGCAGGTGTTCATATTGAAAAACAGAGTAATATGGAAGCCCCGAAGCCTTTATCACCCACCCCAGGTACTTCTACAGAATGCACCACTCCAATCCAACAGATAAGCAGCATTGCACAATCTATTTGTGAAACTCCATTGAGATATAAAGGTAGATATAACATTTTACGTTGGGATGCACATACAGTGTCTCATCACAAGTGCACATACATCGAGGCAGCCAAGCCTGTGATTTTACCACATTTTAATTCTAAATTATAATAAGGAATATTAATGAAAGGGTATTTCCATTCTAACTACAACAGAAAATCTCTAAGCACCTGTGGTGAAGTGGTAGGTTGAATTCGAGTTTGCTTAAAGTAGAGGCTCAGCTGCTACCACAAAAGCTTTCTCCAGTTACAATTCTTTTAGGCGTAGCGCTGCTTGTCTAGTAACCATTATTGTCAATGGTTAAATTTTTTCGTTTGTTTACATCATAATACTTGTGAGGAAATTACTGTGCCAGAGTACGAATACATCTTGTGGAGAGTTAAAAGAACTAAATGAAAGAACTGAGGCATTCAGAACATATTGTGACCACGTATACCTTATGCAAAATATGTGTCGATGGATAACCTGATCTTTTATAATTGTGACTGCCACGTATATATGTACATCCAATGAGACAGGGTGCATACTGTAGACTACAAACAATAAGATGTCATAATTTTTCATATTATAAACAGTAACATGAATTATAAAATATTTGTCAGGCAGTTCCAAGTTAAGTGCGCACTATTGCTAACTTTTTTATTATTGGAGGTACAATGTCGGTTAAAAGGGCAAAGTATTACTATCTATGAAATAGAATAACAATTATTGACCATCACGTATTCGAAATATTCATCAAAACATTTTTTTATGGAATACCCTATAGATTTTGTGGCTCTTTTATACAGAATTTTATTTTAAACAATAGTTCCCGAACATTATTACAGAAAAATTGAAAATAAGAAAGTTAATGAGAGAACACCAAAAAATATAGGTACACATGTAAAAGTAAATTAATGAAAACAGAAATTAAGTAACGAAAACCAATGTAACTGTTCAAAAATATTGCACTCTTGTTCAGCGCCCCAATAAAATTAATGTATCTGTCACCAATCTGACAAACTAAAATAATACATGATTTAATTGTTTTAATAATCTTTAATAATGTATATGAACTACGTTAAAAAAAAATAAAAACATTGACATCATGTTTTGATGAATATCTCTAGTACTTATTGCTCAATTGTTTTTTTTTTCACAACTGTAACTGCCATAAAAAATATACTAACAGTTTGCCCATTTAACCGACATCGTAGCTCCAATAATAAAAAAGTTTGCAATAGTACACACTTAACTTGAAACAGTATGATAAATTTATTACCAAATTAAATTTTATAATAAAGTTTATCCACAAGTTTTTTTTCAAATAGTCATATTTATGAATGTTTTATTAATCTTATGAGAATAAATAAATTATTAATTATGTATATTTAATTATACATTTTTTTTAGGCAAACGTACAAGTATATTAGAAGAAGTTAATGTATCTCGTATACGGCAACTGACACTAAAGGCAAAGAATTTTCACAAGTTTATAGAGAATTTAAAGAAGGTTAACCGAAAGCTTGGAATGACTAATGCCAACACAATATTAAGACTAAAGAAGGCTAACAAATATTCTAATACGTATTTTCGAATTTGGTAAATAATGATATAACATATAACTTCCTTATGTCACAATTGGAGCAACAACATAAGGAACCAAAAGGCCAAATGTATGGAAGAAATGACGAGATATTTGCATTACCATCAAGAAAAACCTTAATGAAACTATTGCTATACAATTAAGCAGGCATTAATACACATATATGAGCATTTAACACAGGTTGTGTAGATAATGCCTGAGAGGGATAAATATTGTTCGTTAAGATTTGATGAAATGTTAAGTTACTGGGTTAAGTTACGATTCGATAAACGATCGAATTGTTGGTTTTGAAGACTATGGCTGTAGAACTAAAACTGCAAATGTTGCAGATCACGTCCTATTATTTATGGTAAGCGGTTTATACCATAAATGGAAGCAACCAATTGCTTGTATTTTTACAGAATACAGTACTGGCTTACATGTCATAACCACAGTATGTGACCGAGGAAACGATAATAGAGCTACAATCAATAAATTAATTGAGGAGACTAGTGAAATTTATTGGAGAAGAAAAGAAGGAAACACAAATTTGAGCTTTGAAATAAATGGACATGAAATTGTTCCAATCTTCGATATGTTTGCCACTTGTATTTGTATTTTATGTTTGTATGTATAGCTATTTGCTAAATAAATGTAATAATTGTTAGACAGAAAGTAGCAAAAACCCAAAGAGGGCACTATGGTGTATTTCTCACGACTACTAAGTAGTAGTTGAATTAAGTTACAAACTTGTAAATCTTATATCATCATAAATTTTATTAAGAGAGCCCACATATTCTCATTTTGCATTGCGTCATAATATAGTCTATAATCTCAATTGAAACTGCATAAAAAATTCCGACAAACGACACACGTGCGTAAACAAAGAGGCCGCCATCGAGGTGCAGGTGTTTCTTTTGTCGGATTTGTTTTTACAGTTTCAATTGACATTATATAGACTATACCTTTATTTATGACACTGTTAGCACCTATACATCAAAGTAGTACTTTATTCTACTAGTACTAAAAAGAAATTAAAATTGGACTACTGTCAGTCACGATTAATGTTTGCCAACTTACTATTAAAGTATGTGAGGATACTTTTGTTGATAATTTTTACAATTTGGATATTTATATTCCGTTTTCTGTATAAATTTTATTCAAATATAAATGTCATTGGACAAAGCATGCTGAAATTTGTTTTTTAGTCAATGCCAATTGAATATTTTTATAAACACATTTTAAGAAAGAAATACTCCACAACAATTATTAGCTTCGCTGGGTCAACTATAAACTACGGCTCATCCAATAATGTCATACATTATTTACTTGTTATATAAATAGCTATTATTCTGCCCATGTCTGGGCTACATCGCTTAAAGTTAAGACACAAATTCACAGATAATTTTATTGGCTCAGTAGTGATGGAACAAACGAACATGTTTGTGAGTTCCCATTGTTCTAATTTATTTTTTTTTTTTGTAGATGCCCTACCTAAACCTGTTCAGGGAACTTCAGATTTAGTGTTATTTCTGGATACACTATTTGACAGTGTTAATGGCATATCAGTGGTTCAATCTCAATATGGAAAACTTGAGAACAGTGACCTCAAATTGCCCTCATATAATTCTGGAGAGAAGCTGTAACACCTGCATTCATGAAAGGGACGTAAGGCGTTAATCAGACTAACCAACTTTGGACCGCCGACTACACCTTTTATTTTAACCCGCACAATAAGGGCGCAAATTTTTCGCGTAACCTTCGCTAGTCGGACTAAGGTTAGACCTCGTTGATGTATCCATATGTACAAGTTTTAAGTTCATGACATTTGTCGACAGAGACAAAAATACGTCAAAAACCCCCTCGTTAATAAATTGGAATAAATACATACAAGAATATAGTATAAAAGCTATCTTTACCTATAGTTATTGGCTAGTCTACTTTATCCAATTTATTTATAAAAATGCTTTATTAAAATTTATATTAAAAACAAAAAATCAAAAAATTTGTAGGAAGCAGCAGTAGTAATAGTACTATTCAGACACGTCACATGCTCAGGATAATCACAGGTGAGTATATCCTCGTTCCATAGAAGATCACCAGGACATTGACCTTCCTTTGGTTGTTGGTCAACACACTCGTAGAACCTACTACAGTCGTCTGGATTCTGCAGATAAGTTCCATCTGTTTCACCGATGCAGATAGGATCTGGAAAATAAAATATTTACAGTTTAGTATAAAACTATAAATGGGAGGTCGGTCCCATTAACGGTGGGTGCTACTGTGGGTCCAAGCCTGCAACCTGGGGCCAACATTCGAGAGCATCTAGAATAATATTATTTTTAAGAAAATACATATTAAAAAAATTTTGTATCTGGAATGATAATGTAATTATACTAAACGATTTTTGTGAATAATATTTTGCTGAATTGTAAGGGTACTCTATTCTTGATAGTAAAACATCATCGTTTTTTAAGTGCTGAAAATGGAATTCATTTTTTAGTTAACATTTTTATCAATGGGGCCCTCCGATATGGTTCGGAGCCCCGCCTGCCTTTCGAAAAGGTGTAACGGCGACGTTAAAAAATATATTGCTGTCATAATTGTTGCAGCAAATTAATATTGTAGATATTTACTTTTGTAAGGTAAAATGATGAATTTTGCAGACTGCCAAAATGAACGAATTAATTCCAAACTTCACCTGCAGAAAGAATAATAACTACGGACAATGAAACAGAATAACTAAACACTAATAAATAATTGGAATTAAAATAAAAAAAAGTTGCTTCCAGCGGTATTCAAACTTGCAAAATTTTGCACTTCAGTGTTTGAAATACTGTGACTTATACCATTACTAAGACACTGAGACAACTACATATGTAAACTGTACGTGTTAACCTGAAAAATTAATTTTTACCGATGTTACTACAGTTGATAGTCATGTTGATGATAACAATTTTCATTCTTAATATAAATTAGAGTAATCGTAAATACTACATTAATATTTATTTATTCTACTGTTCTCTAAATATATTTTTCTGTCTTAATATTTCATGTTGATACAATTACAGTAAATTATTCAGTGTACAGCGTACATTTTCTCAGGAAAGTTTCATCTGTAACTCAGAAATTGTAATAGGTGTTATTAAAAAACTAAATTCAGATTTGGATTCTATGCCGTACAATTTATATAGTGCTCATAAAATAGTTGAATATTTTCTTGTTAAAGAAATTATGAGAAATCTCCAAAATTGTGAATCACGTCCACTCTCTATAAAAGAATTATAATTTTTCTAGAGGGGGGTCACCTCTTACCCCTCCATGACCATGAGAATTAAAATCGCACGCATGACCCTAAAAAACTCCATTCAGAAAAATTGAAAGGTTACTGGAAACAGACTCAAACGTTGCATATTGAGCACACATGAGCTATACCGACCGAAAAAATATATTTAGTACTGAGCAATATCATTTCCCACTTGAATTTTTCCAGAGGAGTCCAAGAAATCGAGTTTGGTGAGTTTCCCAAATATGGTTCGTATTAAAAATTCTCAAGTTACGTTTTTTTATTTTTATACTTGCGTTAACCACAGGAGCTATCAAATTAATAATGATCACTTTTTGAAAAGTCCTGAGAAGGTTATCCATAGCCCATGGTGGAGTTAAAAATTTTAAATGATTGCAAAATGTAGCCTTTCAGTATCGATCAATGGACTAAGTTTTAAACAAAAAGCTCCTACTATTCAGGAAATATTTTAAAATATTAGTCTATTTTAAACTTTAACTCTGTTTCTCGAAAACAGATCGGTTTTGGACCCATAATTAATATATATAATGTTTTTTTCTTAAAATCAACCTAGATTTCTTGTCATCGTCAACATTGTCAAGACTAAATTAAGCGACAAATAAGGTGTATCTACATACTTAATTAACACCCTACATACACAATGAATGATTAGAAATAAGTAGAAATAGGAAATAGAACGTGTAGCTGATCCTACTCAAATTAAAACACTTTTATTTATTTTATTTTGATGCTATTATTTTGCATGATATTCTCTGATCCGACCCCATCTAATCTTGACTTGATTTGATATACTTACTTATCGTCGTACTTGGGGTAGGTACTGCTGTTGTGACCGTCGTGTTGGGTGCTGCTGTTGTCACTGTTGTATTGGGTGCTCCTGTTGTCACCGTCGTGTTGGGTGCTGCTGTCGTCACTGTTGTATTGGGTGCTCCTGTTGTCACAGTCGTATTGGGATCTGCTGTCACTGTCGTTTCTGCAGTTGCCGTAAGTGGCTCGGTTGCTGTTGTATTTGGAGCAACTGTACTTGTTGAAACAGGAGTTGTAGGAGCTAAAAAAAAAATTTAATAAATGTCGTTCATAAATTCAACAAAAATAAAAAGTGTGACTCCTTCCTATCTGTGATATTATTATTAACTGAGATATCCCATCAACACACCAAAAATAGTAATAAGTAAATTAGTTTTTCAGAACGTACATAGAAAAATTTACTATGAGTGACACGTTTCAGGATGAGACTTAGGACGTAGGTAAATCATCAAAAGTTTCAGGTAATAAGTTTTTTAAAAACTTTAACACCCTGTATCTCGAAAACAGAGCAGTTGTGGACTCATAATTATATGATGTTTTTGTCTTAAAATCAGTCAAATATCAGTAAGTGCAACGTAATGTCCTACACACGTAAATCCGATTCATTAATTTATAATTATATGCTACACGGATGTATATTAAGTCGACCGGATGTTATAAGAGACTTAGGTGTCACGTTTGATCAAAAATTGTCCTTTGTACCTCATATAGAAGTTACTGTCAGGGCTGCATATAAGAGTCTTGGTTTTGTGATAAGAAATATGAGAGTTTTCAAAAATATTGACACACTGAAGTCATTATTTTCCACATTCGTCAGATCCAAACTTGAATATGCCTCTGTGGTCTGGAGTCCCATATATGCGACACATATTATGGCCATTGAGAAAGTGCAAAGGCGTTTCTTTAAGTCTGCAACTTTTGTATTAGATAATGTTTATCCACCTAGAGGGATACCGGAGGATTGTTTTTACCAAAGATTTAATATGAGTAGCCTTGTCGAGAGAAGCAAGTATGCTATCTGTGATTTTTCTTCACAAAGTGCTCAACGGTTCAGTCAACTGTGAATCTATATTATCTCTACTTGACTTCCATGTACCTAGACTAAACGCTAGAAAGACTAGCTTGCTTTGCATTAGGAATCATAGAACTAATATATATAAGGGTTCACCTATATATCAAATGATTCATAATCATTCTAAAGTAGAATCGGACCTTGATATCTTATTTTGTAATGTTTATGATATAAAAAGAAAATTTCATGTTTGTAATTCTTAGATTGTACTAGTTTGGTTGTTTTTAGTGTAATTTTGTATTTTTAATGTAACTTTGTGCTTAAAATCAGTCTATGTTTTTCCTGTATTATGTGATAGATTTAATGTAACTTAAAGTATTGTAGCCATTACAACGGAAACTTATCCTGTAATTGGGTTTTTTTTGCTCGTTGGATATTTTAATAAAATAAATAAATAAATAAATAAATAAATAAAATCAACAAAGATTTCTTATCATCAACATTGTCAAAACTAAACGTAAACAACAAGTAAAGAGTATCTAAATACTTAATTAACACCCTATATACTAAATGAATGATTAGAAAAGATAGAAATAGGAAATAGAACCTGTAGCTGAGCCATCTTAAATTAAGATACTTTTATTTTTAGATTATGATGTTATTATATTGTGATATTCTCTGATCCGACCTCATCTAATTTTGACTTGATTCGATATACTTACTTATCGTCGTACTTGGGGTAGGTACTACTGTCGTCACCGTCGTGTTGGGTGCTGCTGTAGGTGGCTCTGTTGCTGTTGTATTTGGAGCAAGTGTACTTGTTGAAACAGGAGTTGTAGTAGCTACAAAAAAAATAAATAATGGAATAAATTTCGTTACTGAAGCAGAATAGTTAGCGTGAATTGTACTGTTAAAGAAATATTGTACATGCCTCCTCCATAAGTTCAACAAAAACAAAAAGTTCTTACAGAATCCAACTACCTACCTACCGTAAGAGTTTAGCGTATTAAACAAAAGTGTCATTAAATAATAATCTATAATGCATTACTATTATAGCGCAATCTTTTGGCTATAACACCCTTACTATTAAATTATTCACAAACTCATAACGTCTGTAACAATGTATTCGTGACGAAACGCTTTCTGCAAATGACTAAAAATTGGTGACAATTTCTTGTACTTTTAATAAGTGCGGTTCCTCAGTGCAGTTCGAGCATCACACAGTTAAGGTTATGATTAATCGACTATATGTCAGTTTCGTGCGTGCACTTGGTCAGTAATAATATTTTACTATTATCTTCGCAGTTTAAAAAATTACGATATTGCATATAATGATTTTAAACACAAAAATATTACACTTATTTTTAATCAATGTTTTATAGATACTTACTTTGACTGCAATCCACGTTTTCGGCGAAATCGCAGTAATTATGTAATACGTTCCAAAACATGCCAGATGGACAATTTATCAGATAACTATTTCCCTGGTAACACTCCCAATACTGACTGCAATTGTTAACTACAGGGTAGAAAATGAGTTCGTCAGAAGGGAAAGGACATTCTGGTCTCGGTCCTGGATAGGGGGTTGTCACTAAATAACAAAAACCATGTTTATCTCGTAAAAATAAATCGCATCGACTCGATCTGATGGGAGTCATATCATTACAGTTTCAAAACATTTATACATATCATCCATTTCTGGATCCGATTGAGTCGATTTGATTCTGTAATTTATTATTCACTATAGGACATCTTATTACCTATTAAAAAAAAAAAAAAAAATTAACAATATTTAATTCTTATTCGGTTTTTAATGATTTAATAAATCATTACCTATTAAGTCAATTATAGTTGAAAGAAAGCTAAATATCAATTGAAGACTATAATTATTTTATTCTAAATACGTAGTATTATTTTTTGGACTTACCTGTAGGTATCGGAGAATGAGGATATGTTGGATAAATTATTGTGACATCTAAAAAGAAATGGAGAATATTAGAATCATTTATCTGCAAACATAGAATGAGATGTACTATTAGACATTAAATAAATTTTAATTTATTTTAAACAAATATGATAAATTATTGGTAGGAGATGCCGAAAACAACTACTCCACGGCAATATGCCCCGACTGGCGTTGCATTACATGTAATGTAATTGTTGATGTAATGCAACGCCAGTCGGGGCATATTGACCGTGGAGTAGTTGTTTTCGGCATCTCCTACCAATAATTAAGTAGGATTGTCTTCCTCAAAGACAATAGAGGTCGCTGTAATGGCATCTGCATAAAAGCAGATCGTTATCTGTCTGTCAATTAGACAATAATTGTCAGACAGGTAGTAGCAAAGACCCAAAGAGGGCACTACGGTGTATTTCACTGTATCTCGCCACTACAAAAATAGATAAATATTCTGTACTGATTGCGGCTAGTACAGAAAAAGCTTTTTGAAATCAAAATAATCTATCTAGGGCATCTATCTATACCTAATTGCTGTCTTATTAATAATACAAAGTATATTTAAGGGTAATAAATATACTTTGGTATATAAGGGTAATCAAGATATGTGTAGAAGAGTGTAGCATAAAATTTGTAGCAGAAAACTGAGACAGCCATATCTGCAGTCTGTTTCTAAAGTAACCCTTCACACTTTACTTTTGGACGAGTTAAGATTTCGACCTCAAACAAAATGTACTTTGATGAATAGTATAAAAAATACTATTTTCTACCCGCAAACGGAATTTGACAATCTCGAAAACGGATGACTCACATAATACTAATACTAATAACTAAAGCACTACATAATAACTAAACGTGACTTAAGATAGGAGACAATTTGAATATCTAATTCATTAGACAATAGGTATCTATATTATCCAAAGTGTAAAGCTATTATCTGATTACGATTACGATCTAAACAGTGTATATAGGAATAATAGGAGATATTATAATAAAAATAATTCTGAGAAACTTCAAGAAAACAACCCTGAAGTGTTGTGTCGAGACGTCTGATTTAAAGTGTTTTTATATCGGATAATCCTTATTGGATTATAAAAAATTGTTAATAAATAAAAGTAGGTACCATTGGTGATGAAATTATAGATTGGAGCAGATATAGGTACCTCTACTACCAATATTATTGAAGAGATTACACAGAATCTGATACCTACTGTGTTCCTTTTAAAAATTATCCACCATTGAGCAAAAGTTAATTGCCAAAAATTAGCATTCATTTACTTTTTTGACGTGTCTGCAATATAAAAAATTTGATTTTCTACCATTATACAAACTGTTTTAACAACGCCCTAAAGCCTCCTAAAGCTGAGACAACATTGTCACAAATAAGAATAATAATTACTTAGTATCCGCTGTATTATTTATTGTTTTTTCCATCTACCTACCTGGATCACAATTGGCAACGGTTGGATTGTCGCATCTGGAATCTTCAGCATTAAATTCTAATCCTGCTGGGCAGTCCATAGAATATCTTTCTCCCTTAAAGCATTCCCAGTATTTTGAGCAGTCTCCTTCATAGGGGAAGCGGGTCAGAGCTTCTGAAGGGTAAGGACAGAGAGGACTAGGAGTCCATGCATCTTCTGCATCTAGAAAAAAAAAATAGCGCTTAATTCAAAATGTTGTTGATTTGGTATTACTATTATTAGTTAAAATTATTTCTAAATTGAAGTTAAATTATAATTAAAACTAGGAATTTAAATAATTTATTTCATAGCATGTATTACTAATTAAATCACTGAGTTGGCAACAAACGAATTAATAAACTTGAACTATAAACAGAGACGTTACAATGAATGTAAGCAAAATGTAACAATTGTTAATTATTTCATTGTAACAAGTTTTAGGGTACGCACAGTGTAGGTAAATAAACGATATCAAATGGTTATTTATTTTTATTTGCTTTCACAGCCCCACGTTGGGCGCCAATGTGACAGATAAGGAGCCTATACTTCTTTTTGATACCTATGAATTTTATACAAGTATTGGAAGGAAAAATAATAATAGACAAAAATGATAAATAACTTAATTGCTTAGTAGTAATCCAATGAAAGGTCTGGTTTAACAAATAAGAATGTGTCTTGATCTTAATAATAATAGGTATGTATATACATACAAAGTACCTCACTTTTGGGAGCAGTAGGAACCTACTCTTGCCCTGCTGATAGTGAGTGAGTGAGTGCTGTTTACTAAACTATTAAATATGTTTGTAAGAACGTGAAAGTATTAAAATTTGCAAAATTAAATTTACCTATCCAAACAATTTTAAATTAAATTATGGTGATTAGGATAAAGTACGATATTCTAAGGAATGTTTAAAATTGTGTAACTAAAGTTTAAATAATCTTCATTTTAATACATCCCATTGAAAACATAAGTAATTTTTTATTTGGTCAAAATACTTCTTTCGTAATTTAATTAGATGTTTGGTCAAAGCAACATGCAGTTATTGAGTATTTCAATACTTACATATGGAAGTTGCTAATAATGCACCAGCTACAAAAATCGATGCTGTATCTGAAAAGAAAGTATTAATCATGTTAATATCATAAGATGAAGCAAGGTAAGGTATTTTACAAATAAAAACAAACTATAGTTATTAATTTTAGGTTATTCTATCTTTAACTAGATATATGCATGTGCTGATGGTATTATGCCTTTAATATACTGAGGACACTTGCCTACCGAAATAAGACATTCATAACAAATAAGTAAAATTTAGTCAGCGAAATGATTTGTTTTACTTTTATGTTGGAGCTTTTACTAGATTTTAAATATTTTTCTGTTTTGTTATTCACAGTATAAATACCTATATTACTGAATACTTGTTAGAAACAAGTGTTTCACAAATCAATCGACATCAAGTGTTTATAGGGGATATTGGCCTAAAATGGCATACCACTTTTTAAACCTGCTATATAATTTTTCTAAAATAAGCATTTTAAAAGTGAATTATGCACTAGCTAACTTATTTAACTGGTTTTTATAGGATAATAGTAAATAATACCTACATGAAGTAAAATATTTTTCAAAAAAATTTTATTTGAACAGTGGTGTTACATTATTCATTTTACCCACATGAGTATGGGTAAAAGGGCATACAATGATAAAATATCCAATATATTCTAAAAAACGAAAATATTAAACAATTATTGCATTGCTGTAAATAAGTATAAAAATACTTATTCTACAAATAAAATTGAACTATAATAATAATAATAATAATAATAATAATACGACTTTATTCGGAGTTTGATAGTAGTAACAATATAAATAAATACAATAATATTACATCGAAAAGGAGAAGTGTCACTAATTATAGTGTTTTTCAACTTAACCTAATAGGGAGAATCTTACCTACATGCATGTTCCTATTAATATAGGAGTGATTTCCAATGAAATCACTCTGTATAAAATTACACTTTCCTCTGTGCTTATAGTTTAAATCTTGAAAGTTAACATTTTCAAGGGTGCAAAAACACAAGAAGCACTCACTAGGGATGCCGATTTTAAATCGATTTTTTTAATCGATTCTTGAACGTTACAATTCTTACAGAATTGATCCAGCAGCATGCTATTTCTGAGAATCGATAAAAAATTAGATTAGTCAAACTAAAATTAGATTTGATCCGAAAGAAAAACAGACGAACCATATTACCGAGTGTATTGCTTGATCAACTAATTAAAAAAAAAGAAACTAAAAGAAAATGACCATAGCCAACTTGGAAATGGATAATGACTACATCTCGACATATATTTAGGTCAAATACCAATGACATCATCTTTTTCAGAAAACAACTAGAAAATTAGTGGAAAATTAAAAAATAAAAAATTATCTCCGATGAAAAACAGACTAAGTTTAAAACATCTAAATAATCAACAAAAAACAAGAACAAGAAAAATATAGTTCAGTTGAATTATTTTCTCTTTAAATTATAGTTTAAATATTTTCTTTGTCCTAAACTACAAAAAAAAATCATTAAACTGTATACAACTTTTTTTGGAGCTGGCTTATTTTGCCTTGGTACTACATTTTCGCTGTCTTAGAATACTTTCTTTTTGCTTTTTTTTTTACATGTGCTACGACATGTCCCAAAAGAAATTAGATGCATTTCTGCACCATTTTTTCCTTCCTGTTACTTTGAAAATCAGAATTTTTAAATCCACAATATTCTACTAGCATTGAAAATTTCCCCATTAACTCCAGTTCACCATATTTTTCCACTGTAAATTTCTATTCTGTAAACATTTACTTTATATTGGTATATACTTACATTTCATGTTGTAAATCTCCTTCGTTAAAACAACAACTAACAGTTGTAAAACTTTAGAGAACCTTTTATATCATTTATTATAAAATATGTGATACTTAGCTTTCATAGATATTAATAATTACTTAAATTAAATCAGTAGATTCATATCAAAATCTGGGATAATAGCCTACTGATAAGAATGAATTTAAATTCAGTAAAATATATCATTAAATTTAAATCCATATCTGATGATCTTATAATGATTCCTGAGACGAATCTTATTTTATAAGTGGAATAGTAAAAGTAAATATAACTGATATTCTTTTATAATAGTTTAAAATACGCTCCATTAGTGTGACGTAGCTTCAGCCATTTTATTCTGGTAGGTCGCGGTTCATTTCTGTTTAATTTATCTAGGGGTTCATTTCATTATTCAACCAAAGCCCGATTAACATGGCAAATTTACAGAAAAGTGCTATTTTGACGTTATTTGAAGATTTTAAGGGGAAAAAAACATCGAAAACGGTAAGAGTGCAGTAAATGTACCCTATAAACGCATTCATGAAAGACAGAAGATGGGTAATAATAACTGAAATATTAATACAATCTAAATTTAACATAACCTCACTTTATATAGTTTATTGTAAAAATAACTTTATTTAATGATTTTTACAGTACCAATCTTTCATTCGCCATAGTTATGTGCTGGGCTCCGGATTGCAAGCACTACAATCAACGAGAAACTTGTAGATTTTTTATATTTTTAAAGGACCCTAAGGAACGCAACCGTTGGAAAAACTTGTGAGGTAGGTTTGAAATATACCTTTTAATTTTGGATAGGTAACTGTTTAAATGTTTAATATAAAGATATTATATATTATGACAGACGTAGCCAGTATATATATATTTTATCTATGAGACGTAGCGACGAACCTGGACCTGGTGAATTTTTATGCAGTTGTCATTTCAGTAATGGTAAAAGGGAAAATGGGCCTGAAATCTTCTTGCACAATGAGACAAAGAAATTCACTTATACAAGTCCCGAAAAGACAAAAAGAAGAGAGCAGAGAGTGATAGTTCAGGAGCATCTGGAAGGCCTATCAGCAAAGCATCGACAAGAAGGTTATTTTGAACCAGATGTGTCATCTCCACCATCTGAAATGGAAATGTGAGTGATATTTATGTCAAATATGTATATGTTATACAGATTTCATTGCGTTGACTGCTAAATAAATACAGTGCAATAATAATCACTTGTCATAACGAACGATCAAAAATCAGCACTGCTTCTGGGATCATCCACAACAATCTTGAAAGTAAAATTGTTATTTTATTTAAAAATCAAACACATTGAAATTTTAATAAAAGGGCAATCAAAAACTCAATTTAATCGACAAATCTAGTTTTTGATCGTTCGTTATGACAAGTAATTATTATTGCACTGTATTTATTTAGCAGTCAACGCAATGAAATCTGTATAACGTATACATATTTGACATAAATATCACTCACATTTCCATTTCAGATGTTGGAGACGACACATCTGGTTCAAAATAACCTTCTTGTCGATGCTTTGCTGGTAGGCCTTCCAGATGCTCCTGAACTATCTCTCTGCTCTCTTCTTTATCTCTTTTCGGGGCTTGTATAAGTGAATTTCTTTGTCACATTGTGCAAGAAGATTTCAGGCCCATTTTCCCTTTTACCATCACGGAAATGACAACTGCATAAAAATGCACCAGATCCAGGTTCGTCGCTACGTCTGTCATAATATACAATATATTTATATTAACCATTTAAACAGTTATCTATCCAAAATTAAAAGGTATATTTCAAACCTACCTCAAAGTTTTTCCAACGGTTGTTTTCCTTAGGGTCCTTCGGAAATATAAAAAATTTACAAGTTTCTCGTTGATTGTAGTGCTTGCAATCCGGAGCCCAGCACATAACCATGGCGAATGAAAGATTGGTACTGTAAAAATCATTAAATAAAGTTATTTTTACAATAAACTATATAAAGTGAGGTTATGTTAAATTTTGATTGTATTAATATTTCAGTTATTATTACCCATCTGTCTTGCATGAATGCGTTTATAGGGTACATTTACTGCATTATTACCGTTTTCGATGTTTTTTCCCCTTAAAATCTTCAAATAACGTCAAAATAGCACTTTTCTGTAAATTTGCCTTGTTAATCGGGCTTTGTTTGGATAATGAACAAATGAACCGCGACCTACCAGAACAAAATGGCTGGCGCTACGTCATCACTAATGGAGCGTATTGGGCACAACTTATGTTCTATGAATGTTTCGTTTTCTGGTGTCGGTGTCATTGTTCTCTGTTCTGCACAGGTAACACAGCACACAGTTGACAGTTGTTCTATTTTATTGTATTTTATTTTATACATACTTAAACGATCAAAATTAAAACGTTTATTACTATACTATTCTTTTACTTTTTATTACTACATGTACATTACCTGGCTGCTTAATGCATGCTGTTGTTCCTCAACTTGGTAGACACAAAACAGAAAAGGATTGGTAGATTTGCCCATTTTTTAAACTTTCCATTTGAAAAAACTTCCTTTTTGTATGTTTAGTACCTTTCTGTCTTAGTTAATATTTGCTTTTCGCCTCGCCTAGTCCAATTTGCCTCTGATAATATTTTCACAAAACAAAAAAAAGAATTATTTTTCACATCTGACAGCGGTGGCGGTGTTTATAATAGAGCACAGAACAGTTATAAGAGTGCAGTGTGCAACCATTGATATTCTGTGGTGCAATCGTGACCCAAGGATTGTTAACTGTTTACAGGATTGCTCGATCCCTATACTACAATGCAATCCATAATTGTGACGTCATCAAAGATCCAAAGATCTCGAACTTGTAGAAATAGGTACACTTTATACTGTTATTACAAACTTTAATAAATAATAATTCTCTTACAAATGTGAAATATAATAAACCCAAAATAGGTATATTTTGACAATTCGATTCCATATATCTTCGATGACGTCACAAAGGCGGATGACAAAATTGAGCGATCGAGCAATCCTGTAAACAACAATCCTTGATCGTGACCTATATTCTTAAACTTATGAAAAATAGCAACAGATGGTGCTGAAACAAGAAGCTTACTGCGATTGCGTATAAATGAAAAATGGAAAATAATTTAGGTTGTGTTCCGATATTAAACTTGGTTAACCAAAATCCCGGTTAAGCGTTCCATTAAATAAAAATTCCTGAAAATTGTTTAATTTTGGAACTGTGGTCACCTGAAAAAGGTTAACCAAACGTCAAAATATTGACCGTGCTCTGGGAGCGGTTCATTGGTCAACCGAAGAGTTAGCAGGTTAGGTTTTAGCGTTGAGAGAAGAAATATCAATTCTCTCAACGATTTTAATTATATTTTGTTTAGATGGTGAAGGCAGATGGGGTGGTGTTCTTGCGTTAAGAGTTATACCTAATAAATATTTATAAATTCTACTTTTCTGTATTGTATCACAAGTATATATATCTTTATACTTGTGATTGTATTCTGTAGTCACAGACAAGACTTGTCTGTGTCTGTAGTCCACTTGACCAAGTCGACTGAAAGCTACACTTATATCTACTTATAAACTACTTATATCTTACTATAATATACCAAATTATCTGCTGTTTCATTTATTTTTTGACTGAATACTAGAGTAATAGTTAAGCACGGAATATGAAGGTATTTAAGGTTGATTGAATCCCAATAAAAACAATTCATCATCCATGTTGATTAACCAGCCAGTTCCTTAATTACACATTTTTCAGGTTTACCAATATTTCGGTTAACCGAAATCCTGGTTGGTCGCGGATAATATCGGAACACAACCTTAGTTAACATTGCAAACAGGCAATTTACAATTTTCAAAATAATGTTTTTAAAAATGCACCAAGAAATTTTCTGTGAAATTATCTGATAAATATCGTGAAGTTACAAACGGCCTTAATTACTTCATCCCGTGGAAACGTGAAAAATCTTGTAACATAATAGATAATACAAATGTTTACATTGTCTAAATATCGTAGCAATATAATTACCTAATAGTATTTAAATTATTCGGCTCTTGGTTGCGATTGTCACTATTACAGAAGCATATACATATGATTATAATTAGTATACACTAGAATTATACAAATACTCTGCCAGAAAAATGAATTTAGAGGACAAAATGTAGTAAAAACCACGAAACTTTCACAATATGTAAACACTGTAAAACAAAGAATATATATAGGGCTGTAAAATATCAAATTTTTCAGTATTGTCAGTTGTCAGTTTGCGTTATCTTTTTCATTATAAAAACAACATAAAATAAGCTTTCAGAAGAAATCTGATTTTGAATTGTTTTATTAGTAATAATTAGTACCATAGTACCATGTTTACTGGCAAAGAACAAAGAAACTTGACTTTAACAGAGCAAGCATGGCAAAAAATTGAGTTTGGTGACAGCTTACAGAAAACCATTATTGATAAATTTAAGAATATAGATGGCTCACAAAAACTATGTCGAAAAATAAATCAAGAATTAAAGTTTCTGAAAAAGGCAATTTTGTTTACTTTTATCTTGTTAAAGTATGGTTATTAAAGTATTGTTTGTTGTAGGTTGTTAAGAGTAATTTGTTGAAAAAAGAACATTTGCAATGTTCAAATTTGACTCATTTTGCAGCTCTTTTAGATGTCCTTAAAACTGTACAAAACTGCCAAAGTGTTGGTACAGTATTTCTGTTGGATAATAAAAAAATAACGGTGGATGTGGTCAGTGACGGAGGTTTAACATGGATCAAAGTGGTAGCACGTAATCCAAAAGCTGTTAGTCAAATATGTATGGGAAATTCTAGTTATGGAGTGAGAAGTGTAGTTGACCAAGCGGAAGAGCTTGTAGAATGTTCTAAATTACACCCTTGTCTATTTCAAATACCAAAAGTAAGAAATTCTACTTTGTTATGTACTGAATGCGTACTTACTTATGCTGTACTTACAGATCATATTTATTTTTACAAATGGTGTAAGTCATAATATAGCTAATAAATTGGAATCTTATGGCATTGCTGTAAAAGGAGATAGACTAAAACATTTAATGGAATTAAGTGAAAATAATGGTTGTTCGAGTGACAGTAATCAAACTTGGAAGAATAGTGCTTGCACCACTGCAAGTTTATGTACCAAAAATGTATTGAGTATAACTAATGTAAATTTAGATGTGTCGGCTATGTTGGCATATTGTAGTTCTGTAACAAATGGAAGTGCAGATATTTATGACTTTGATGTGCCTGTTCTAAAACAGCAAGCAGCTTGGGAAAGGCTAAGGCCTCAGAAACTTATTTTGGAACGTTTTTTGAAAGGTACTTCTTTATTTAATAACGTAGTAATCTGTGGTTTTTGATACAGTATCTTATACATAGTATTGTATAATTATAAATCTTAATAATTAACTATTCTTATTATTTTTTATTTTGTTAAATTTTGTGTTTAGCCTGCCTTTTAATTAGCTTTTGGTTTTGGGCAGTTGTATAGTAAAATAAAATAAAAATAATATACTACATCGTTAGTTAGTTTGTATACATAATATACTATATCTAGAAAAGTTGCTAACTTGTTACATATTTTATCCAGTACTTCCTTATTGTTTTTACCGAGCTGAAGATGCCATGTTCAGTTCTGCATCAAACCTCTTCTCATTAAACCTACTAATGCCGAAATAAAACATTTAATAAAAGCAGACATTTAATAAAAGCAGATCATTTGACAATAATTAATTAATAAATAGAGCTTCATGTTATACTAATAAGTATTTTTTAGGTAAGAGGTTATACTGTTGCCAAACAGCGAGAGATAATTTTGAGAATATATTGAACACTGTCGGAGGGCCAAGTGAAAAAATTCGTGGAAAGCAACTTCTTGAACGACTGATAGTTCTTCCCGATGATGCTGATTGTAAATATACATACGAAAGTGAAGAATTTAATGCAGCGTTTAATAATGTTCAGTTCACAAATAGCAATTCACTGAAAGTAGGAGGAAAAATCAAGCAAAGATCGTTAACCATTTTTACTTTTGGCGATCGGATGAAAGCCGTGACTGTTTCAGCAAACGATGGTTTTGTGAGAGCTGCCAAACAGCAGGTAAAACATTTTATAAAAGGAAAAATTTTTTCATATTGTCCATTTTTAAATATTGCAGGGAGTTAATTTTGTGGTATTTATTCATGAATCGAGAGCTTTGACAGAGCAGAAGGAAATGACAAGAGCAATTCCTATTTCTAAATGAATAATTCATCTGAAGTTCCTATTCATGCTTTGTTGTTTTATTTTATATAATAAAAAATATTTACTGAAATTTATGTATAATTCATACCTACTTTTTAATTAAACAAAGAACCAATTGACGCCCAGAAAGAATAACAATTCAACAATCGCCACGAAACACCAATTCAAGAGCAGTCACACATTTGTAGGTTCTAGTAAGTCAATTATTTTTTGACATTAGAGAGTTTTTGAACCCCTTAAATTCTAGCACGTCGTTATCGTTATTCTGCGCATGCGCAGTGCCAAAAATGATACTCTTTTAGGCGCTGCGCATGCGCAGAATAACGATAACGACGTGCTAAAATTTAAGGGGTTCAAAAACTATCTATTGTTATGGAGGCAACATAAATCTGCATAAGTGTGCCCTAGTATTATATGTCTATGGTGTGACCCCATAAAATTGAATTCATAAGTACCATTTATTGCCTACCTCCTCCTCAACATTAAATACAAATTTTATTAATAACGTTCATTTATTCATTAATTCGTTTAATAATCAAAAAAATTCATTATCGAAATAATATATTTTTTTAAATGAATAGATAAAGATCAAGTATCTTCCATTTGTTGCAAACTATATTTTTCCATAGGCAGTTCTTGATGAATTATCAATCTATTTTTATAGTAATATTAAAATCCTAATAGTTTTAAAGAAGAGAATTTTACAAATTTAATTCTAACTTTTATTCATTATCATATATATTATTTCACGGTAAATATTTTTTCAGGTTTATAACATATTTTGTAGCAATCGAAATTAGTATACAGTTATTTTCATGTTTTCTGGATGTCTGCATTGATAGAATCTACCAACTTTTCATCTTCCAGAAAAGTAACATGATTTCCTTCAAATATCTTAATATCTATAGATTTTCCAAATATCTTTGAAAGTCCATAATCCTCTTCGAGGCCTTGGATACTGGTATATTTAGGTTTGTATAGTTTCATGTTAGCCTCCAACTTGCTGTACGAAGGATGGTAGTCCATTAAGGCTTTAAGGCGCCAGTAGATACCATTAGAGACTGTTTTAAGGTGGTTTGCTTCATGGCTTAGACTGTCTTTTGCCAATTCTATTCCTAAATTCAGTCGTTCTTCCCAAGAATTACATTTAAATATAGCCTCCTGTAACAAAACTAATTTCAACAGCATATACAACCACGATGAACATTATAGTATATTTATTATGCACAAGTGTTTCGATTACAGAAGAAAGCTATTCGAGTTGTTGCTAATGTAGGTTTTCGGGACCACTGCCAGCCTATTTTTAAGAAACTTAGGGTGGTGCCTCTCCCCATTCTGTATATTTATTACCAACTATTTGAAATTCAGTAGAAACAGTTTCACTTCAAATTCATTTTATCATAGTTATTCCACGAGAGGTATATTTTTTCAGAATTCCACGATTTAGACTTCAGAGATCAGTTAATAATTCTCTCAATATGCATTTGTATAACGCTTTACCACAGGTATTTAAAGAGCACAGTGGTAGTAAATTTAAAACAGCTTTAAAGAAACTACTACTAGACTACTGTTTCTATTTGACTAATGAATTTATGCTAACGGTTGCCTCGCTGTAGAGAATTTAGATTTATGCACACCAGTGTTTACCGAGACTTATTTTTTTTGTGTTTTAATTTCATTTTTAATCTGTCATTATAGATGGTGTTCTAGTCTTATTTTGTATGTATGTACATGTTTTATATACTTTTCTTGTTAACTATGATATTATCTTATTATGTGTATATATATATATATATATATATATATATATATATATATATGAAATTATATTAATTATAATTAATATAGATATAATTATTGAATATTGTGCCTTGACCTGCTACAATTGTATTTACAAAACGTAGTTAAATAAATATTATTCTATTCGATTCTATTCTATTAAGTATAATAATTTGAAAGTGTACCAAATTAATTTACCAAGTTAATTCCACCTCTGTAAGACAGTGTACTTATAAATAAATAAAATAATTATTGAGTTAATAGAGAGTTTTTGAACCCCTTAAAATTTAAGTTATCGTTATGGTTATGGTTATTCTGAGCATGCGCAGTGCCTAAAAGAGCATCATTTTTGGCACTGCGCATGCGCAGAATAACGATAACGATAACGACGTGCTAAAATTTAAGGGGTTCAAAAACTCTCTAATAATGTTATAATCAACAAATGACTAGCAATCTATCGTAAAATTAATATTACTAAGTTATAACTAAGTAAGTAAGAAACTATTAGTGAAACTATTTAAAATATTTTGTAGAATTCAAAACTGCAAAAATATACAGTGTGTTTCATTGAAAATATTAACGATTTTAATAGTGAGATCATTCCTGCAGGTCCTCATATAGCAATTTTTACATAATAGACATTTCCTCAAAACATCTTTTGAAAACTTCTCATGAAACACCCTGTATAACAAACTCGGAAAGCAGTCCATGGTCCAGTTAGTTTAAAATTAAATTTTCAAAATTTCGATCAAAAAAAGAGTATTTCTAGTAAAAATATTTCAATTTTCTGGCAAAATCCGAACAAAAATGAAAAATGCTGAGTTTTTAATGAAATAAGATGTAGAAGAGTCCCAATGTTTTTACTTACTTTGTATTCTGATACTATCTCAGCCGAGACGTAAAAAGAGAGTAAATGACATACGAGGGCGGTCTGGAAGTATTGCTCCGAAATTATATCGAAATGTAACAACATTTGCTGTGTCAGTAATGGTGCGCCATCAAGGCTGATTATTGTTCCCCTGTAGCCTTTAGACTCCAAAATGTGAACCACTTCCAGAGCAACCAGCGTTCCATAAGAATAGGACACAATGTTGAACGGTTCAGTCTTCGATAAGTGTTTTTCTACAGTCTGCAATGGCAAATTATAGTATACATACATACATACAGACAGTTTGAAATGTCAGTTGCATGCAAAAAATGAGTTTCTAAATGTGGTGTATAGATATTTTATCTACTACTGACAATATCTTAAAAATACAGTAATTTATTTATTGACCAGAAATGATTCCACTGTAAAATGTTTTTTGCATGATTGCTTGCCAGTAAATGCATCTTCTACGCACATCTTACATGTAGAAAACCTCGGATTTCTTTGTGTTTTATTTTTTTAGGTGGCGAATAATGTTGAAAAAGTTTTTTGATGATGAATCTGTTTTTTTATTGAAAAGGGAGCCACAAATATTGCCAATTTAATATTTTTAAATAGCAAGTGAAGCATCGAGGCAAGTGAAGCAATCGAGTTGTGAAAGACAAAAATCAAGTTACGTATATTATCTCCACTTACACCCGTTTCTATGAGTAAAGTCACAAATTAATAAATCGAGTCAATTCGAATACTGATAAAGCAAAGTATATTTTGATATTAATCAAAAAGAATTTTGATAAAACTGATCTTATACTGAAAGGGTAGATGGGGACATTCATCAGGTGATTGAGCTTAGCAAATCAAGCGGTTCATAATGTCCCATCCACCTATCAATAGGAACAATTTCAGTTTTAATAAATATCGTGTTACTTATCAAGAATTTTTTTTTCTTTTCGTGAAGGCTTTAACTGCATTGCATTAATTTGTTTCTGCACTTATGAGAAATAGTAGACCACATAGTCATGGTGGAAGGTCTGGTTTTTGGCACACTCATTTTTAAACCTAACCTAACCTAACCGAGTGTCCACAAAAACAATAAATATTGTGACTTTAAAATGCAGCCGTTAAGTTCAAAAGTAAGTGGGCCAACATCAGACCATCCACGACCGTGTAATCTACAGTGAATCTACATAATATATATAGAGAATGGACAACTAGATTTTCATTTTCAAAGAGAAAATATAGAAAATCAAAATACCTTGTGAAAAAAGTTATATGTGTCGTGACACCCAATGCTATTTGTTCAAAAATAATTAATTTTACGTTGACCCTATCTTTTATTGAAACTGTCTAGTTGGGTAGTTGTTATTGTAAAAATATGAATACTCAATGTGGCTTTGTGCATATTATTATGTCATCTGACTAATGACAATTAGCATGGGCTATTACATTTCATTGAATTTTATATTCCCAGGGCACACTATGTGAAATATTGCTACATAATCGATAGTAGGTACTGACTGCCAAACACTTCTGGTTATCAAAATACTGAAGCGAAATGCTTCTTTAATTAAAATGTCATTAAATATTAATTTTAGGTTAAATTCAACAGTTTATATAGCTGTCTCAACGTCTTAACACACAAAATTTAGAGTGGCATGGTTACCTGCAGCCGGATTCACATTCCTCGATTCGACACGTGTCGAATAGAAATCGATATATATTTTTTCTATGTAGAAATCGAGGAGGTAGCGATTCACAATGGTTATCGACCTCTCGTCCTCTCGACATATCGAGAATATTTGTCAATTCTGCTCGACAAGAAAATAGGTGTCGAACATATCATGGTGTCGAACGCTTATGTTTCTCTCGTAATTAATCTATAATCTATGGCTTATGTTAGAGAACCATAACCCCATTTTTTTACGGTAGCTTTGTGAATTTTGCTCTCATCACTTTTTTCTTAAAAAATGTTGCCTATTTTTGATCTAATTCACAGAAGAAATCAAATACGCGATTTAAGGAGAGAAAGACGTATTTTGTTTAGAATTTGCACAAGATAATCTACCGGTCGCAAATTATCTGTGTTCTTCCATAAAATCTACCAAACATACTAAATGTTCTTCCCTCATTTTAAAAACCATGACGATTACGAATATATTTAAAAAACATTAAACATAAAACCAACCTCCAAAAGTTCAAATTATATTTACAACAAGGAAACAAGTTCGACTATGACTATAGATTAATAATTTATAATAATACATAACCCACAAAATAATATAACAGTTCGACAATCGACTCTTACGAACAAATGCTACGTCGATGCTACAATTCTAATCGATATAGATTGGTAATTACTTTGTTCACGATATCGAATTTGGTCTCGATTGTCGAATAGTGGTCGACGTCGACACGTATCGTTTCGAGCATTGTGAATCCGGGGGCTGGTGGTACAAGACGTGGCCTCCAAAACTGAACTTCAAATTTTTGAAAGTTCAAATCAATAGAGGTAACTTTTTAAATTTTACTTTTTGATTAATTACAATTACAAGTGTTTGCTTATTCAAATAAATATGAAGTACTTCCGGAAATACCGGATGTTGACCCTAACTTCGTTATTTTAAATGGAATACCCAAGTTTTTATAACTGTTTTGGAATCAGGACTGTATTTTACGTTACATTTGTTGTAGGTTCCTTATGGCTAAATTTAATATTTTTCGAAATATTAATTTTTTTCCAAAAAATTTGACAGAAAAGCTTATCAACAAAAAAATTGTTTTCTTGGTTATTATTATTAGCAGGACATCGACATTTTTATGGGAGCAAGAGAGGTCATTGGGACTGCGGGTAATATAAAAACATCTTTCTATAACTAATTACATTGATCGATTATATCTATTCGTGTATGACGTTCCTATACCTAAAATGCACAGTTTTTCAGTTATTTACGATTCTCTTTATACTTGCTATTCTAAGCAAACAATTATTTGGTTTTTAACCAGTTGTCATCAGTGTTTATTGTTTTTATTGTTTAAAAATGGTAAATAATATTAATTACTCAACCTCAGGTATTTTTAATTTGTTCCGCATTCTTTTTCCGCAATTTTTTTTTTACAATTGTTTTTACATTCTATGCACCTACAAACACACAAACTTACCGGGATCAGTGACTCTGCCATTTCAGCTATTGTCAGTGGCTGATTGCCATATGGAAACTGTAAACCAATTGTATGTGCGTAAACTTTAGTTGCCAAAAGTTCGTATACTTTTGCGAACCCTTCCACTCCAGGGAACATCAATACTTTTGGAGCCTTTGACCCCTCTTCAACCTTAGATTTTAGTACCAAGTATGGAACGGCGCTCTGGGCCTCGTCACCAAGTAGTCTGAAAACCATCTCTAATCCAAACTTTCCTTCATTGGCTTCTACAGTTTGACTTATCCCATATTTTTCTTCTTGGATTTCTTTTAACCTTGATAACCAAATTTGAAACATCTTAAGAAATTAATCTACGACGGTGTCCACAATTAGCATTGTCATTATGGCCTTCATAATACCTCTCAGTGCCATTATGAATTCATAATAACACGCAAATTAACAAATAAAAAGAAAGTTAGTCACCACATTAACTTGTTATTATTAAGTATAAACAATTTGATTACATTTATTTTTATTTATTATAGACATTAATTACAAATTCTGAACAATTGGTTAAATTAATTCCAGCTGATGACAGGTGAGCTGAATATTTAGAAAGTAAGTTTATTTCCCAAGTGCTTGAACTTATTGAAGGGCCATAAGTGCCTGAAATGTTACCCAAAATATTAGAGGACACTTTCTTCTTATTTTCTTTGGAATCTTCTATATAGTTTTCTGCCACTGTGTTGAAGCACCAACCACCGCGCCTCTTAATAGTTAATTAATCGACTCCTCAATCCGCAAACTACGATGCAGACAATCTGCGGAAACAATGTCCAGTATATTGTTGAGGATTTGGAAGACTTAGAAATTAGAAACGAGGCTATATTTATATTATATTATAACTGGTTGCTTAATACATTTTCCATCTCCCACAAAATATCGAGTATGATCTGTGTTGCTTGGCCGCATCGCATATATCTTCGAACCATTTCCATCATATTTATTCCTTAAACATTCCTGTTTGTGATAAAAAAATCTCGTATCTTGTTTTCGTGAATGGAATAATATGAATCCATTGTCCTTCATTTTTAACATTTTGTAGTTGCAGATTTGTCAATTGAGTACACCTGCTACCCACGAACCTCACTATCAATTCAACTTTTATCATAAAATAAGTTCTATCATTGGCTTCCAGAAAAAAAAACGGGTTATGTCTTCTTTTGTTAGAATCTTAGATTTTTTGGCCGAAATCCTTCCGATTTTATTTTTAGAAATGCAATTAAATGAATGTACTTAGTAATATCCGTATTTTTCTTCAATGATATAACTGAACATAGCATAGAATAATACACCCAAAGTGATGAATCCTTGCTATGCTTTGAAAGATGTTCAAAATATGCCAAGAGAACCTTTTCACTGCTGCTATTGTTGTATTATTTGTCTTTACACTAATCTTCAAGTTTTTCATAGGTTTGCTCGTACGTCTGTCTTGATTTTTCGGGAAGTAAGACTCGACAACGTTTTGCGTAATGTCATCAATATCTGAGGGACGCTTTCGGAATCAGAATCACTCATATTGATATTCTTTTTCACTAAAACTGAACGTATAGCAGGAAATTGAATGTCAACAATGAAGTAGCCAAAGTCAAAATTGGAAAAATCAACAAGCGCGGTTACCATGACATCAACTACTATGGGCACCTGATAATTTTAAATTTTAATTTATGAAAACATTTCTGGTATTTAAGAAAAATCAAATCTATGCGAATAAAATCTATTTGGACCGTCGTAAATTAAATTGATGATACACCTTCAATATGAACTTGGTTAGTGAAACTTGCGTAACTAAACCACTTGGCTAACGCTTTGTGGTTTAACGTTACACGTGTTTCATTATAATGTCATATCGAACTAGTATCATTAATAACTATAAGTGTGTTGTAATGGAAACTTACCTTGATAATGTCATCGTCCTAATATCTTTCGCTGTAAGATATACCTCAAATTCTCTTTCTAATACTTGCTTAATTTCAACTCCTGTCATGGAGTCCATTCCCAGTTCAGCTAAAGTTGAGTGCAGACTGATGCTTTTTATGTCAGTCAGACCTGCAAAAGCAATTATTATTGGGGTTTTTCTGGCAAACGATGAAATAATTTTAGTGAAAATGTAACTACATAATGTTCTTATCTGCCCTACAGAAGCACTTCCATGCTTTTCACAACTACTATCATAATCTTGGCCAGGTTAAACTTCATCGTCTGCATGATCAGTGATATTCTGATGAGAACCAGCAAGTTACTAATTTTTAAAAATATTTCCTTTTAACTAATAACTATTATATGAATATTTATGAATTCTTGTGTTATTTTTATAATTTTACCATTACTGAATGAATTAAAATTGAAATATTTCCCAGTATTTCCAAATATCCAGGACTGTTATCAAACTTTAAAAGTGAAGTAAATAATAGTTATTATTGAACGATATCTGACATGCCTATAGAAATAGGTGAGAAAACAGAGTAATATGAAAAATTCATAAGTATAATGAAAATACAAGTATTACAAATAAAGTACCTAAAATGTTAATAACTGCATCAACAATGTTATCAGCAGCATTTAATCCACGTTTTTCTGCCACCACCATACTGGATACGACCCCTGCTTCTTTTTGCCTAAGCAAGATGTCCATAACTTGGAGACAATTAGAAATTTTCTGTTGCAATGTCCCGCTTATTTCGATCTCCGTATCTTCTTCTAGCATTTCAGCAACCAGTCCAACCTAAAAAGTATTTTTTGATTTTATTGCTTACACAATATCTTTTATTTAGATAGGGGACTAGTTCATATCTCTCAATTACACCGTTCCTTAATTGGATTTTTTTAAAGCATTTGCTTACGTACTACCTAGCCAATGACACTTCACAACTGAATCATTAGTTTGTTAGCCAATACAATTTTTTTAAATATTTTTTATCTACAAAAAGCTCACCTCTCCCACTGCACCCCATTCGATTGCAAGTGCAGGGTAACCGTCTTCCTTACGCTTTTCGCAAATCCTTTCCATAACTGAGTTAGCCATTCCATAATTTGTTTGACCTGCGTTACCTCTTCCACATGATACCGATGAGAAAACAACAAACTCACTGCAAGCAGAAAAACTAAATTAGTGTATAGGTTAAATTTTTCAAGATGTTATCACCTTAGATCTGGACACATTTCTCTGGTCAGTTGATCCAAGTATGTTGTGGCAGTTGCTTTGGGACCAAACGACGTGACAAAACTTTTTTCGGTCTGATTTTCAAAAATAGAATCCTCGAGAATTACGGCCAAATTGAAAATTGCATCAATACGTCCCATCTTCAACGATTCCACTATGAGTTGTTTGCATCCGTCTCTGGTCATACCAGGTGTTAATATTTTTACTATGGCTCCGTAAGTCTTCCATATCCTAAAAGGAAGACAAATTTAGTAGTTTTTTTTTAATTGTTTTCTTTATATTGGCCATATTCTTTAATATTACCTGATTCTCGTATTCTGATATCCCGTACATATTCCTTTTCTAGAAGTAAGCACAATTTTGCGTGCCCCTCTGAGTACTAACCAATCAGTTAATTCTAATCCAAATCCTCCTAAGCCTCCAATGATTACATATGTTTTTTCAGGATCACAGAAAAATCTAAAATAATAAATGAATTGGTATACAGTGAGTCCTTGAAGTAATGTCTAAATTGATGTAAAATTCAGCGGTGTGTTTTTTGGAAAAATGCTCGGACTCGTCGATTTTTATTTTTTAATGCGGTTTTTGTTATGCTAAATAGATGTTATACAGGGTAACCCAAAAATAAATTACGACTATCAACTTTATTTTTTCAAATGAAAACACCTATTTTTTAATTCTGCATCGTATTCTAGGTCTGTTTCATGTACCATGCCCTATACCTATCTTCAACTGTTTAGAAATATTGACATTTTGCAACTTTGACCCTGTAAAATCCTAACGATTTGCGATTAAGCAAAACAGTTTGCACATACCTATCTTCGGTTTTCATAAGCTATCGTTTGACACTAATTTCAGATTTAACTAGAAATTAAACATTTTCGATTAAATTTAATCTCCTGGTTAAATCTGAAATTAGTGTCAAACGATAGTTTATGAAAAGTTAAGATATGAATGTGCAAACCGTTTTGCTTGATCTCAAACCATTTAGATTTTACAGGGTGTCAAAGTTGCAAAAGGTCAATATTCACCTGTTCAATATTTCAAAAACACTTGAAGATAGGTATAGGTCAGGTTACATGAAACAGACTTAGAATTGATGCGGAATTCAAAAATGAAATAAAAAATAGGTGTTTCCATTTGAAAAAATGAAGTTGGTCGTGACTTATTTTAGGGCTACCCCGTATATATGAATTTAGCATGAAAATAACCGTATTAAAAAATAAAAATTGACGTGTCCGAGCGTTTTTCCAAAAAACACACAGCTGAATTTTAAATGAATTTAGACATTACTTCTGGGACTCACTGTATAAAATTTGCTGTGCATGGACACTTGTTTTTACTCTGCATATGAACCTCCAATATCATGAATTTTTTTTTGTTCCTCTTTTCTTGTTTAAGTAAGTTTTTATTTTGGCATATATAACCTACCTGCTTATTCCGGGGAATTTTCGAACAGGCGGTAGCGCAATGACCTCCTGTTCCGGCTCCCGAATCTTGATCAGCACCTTCCCCATATGCTTTCCACTAGCCATGAATCGGAAAGCTTGTTCGAGTTCATTATATTTGAAGATGTTCCTACTTAACGGCTGAATAGCTCCTTCTTTCAATGCCTTTAAAAATATGTTGGTAACTTCTAGTTTCGTTTCTGGAATTTCTCCAAAGAACTGGTCCAACATAACCCCATGAAAACTGGCTTCCTTCTGGAACAGAAGGCAACTGAGTTGATTGTTGCTTGCCATATCATATTTCCCTATTTCTAATAGTCTGCCTCCTCTCGCCAGGCACCTCACTGAAGCTATAAGTTTGTCTTCTGCCAGAGAATTCAACACCATGTCTACTCCTCTACCGTTTGTCTCCCGATATATCATTTGCTCAAACGTTTCATCGTGAGAATTGCCAATTTGGTGATCTGCAATATTCGATTTTTGTAACTTCATAACGTTATTTTATACTTACTTAGATACCTTTAAGTTGTGGAAATGTTTTTTTTATAAATTCATGCTTAGCATGAGTGCCAACCGTAGTGTACACTGTGCATCCATAGTATAACGATAGACGTATAGCGGCTTGACCGATGCCTCCACTGCCTGAGTGAATTAGAATTGTTTCTCCTTTTCTCATTCGTCCACGCTGTAAATATATTAGATGTGAATGTAATAATTTAATAAATTTGGAAGTTTACGAGTACTTTTAAAACTGGTTTTCATTTGGGGTATCATGCGCATATCGTGCTCTCACTGTGTATCTATTGTGTCGTGTTGCGTGTATTTTTACATAGGATATCAACACAGCTTACTATGTAGAGTAAGCTGTGATAACAAGTCCTGGCTATGTGCTTACATAGTAGGAATCACCCATGCCCATTTTAATTTAAGTAATGGAACAGGACGAGGAGGACGTTCTGAATAGCTTTACTACGTAGATATATCCTTCTTAAGCAAAAGCAAAAGAGATTCTGGGTTCATCCCTTGTATAAAGCAAGAGACAAGGAAGGAGAGTTTCACACAAGAAGAACTCGAAATTTTGAAAAAGTATATACAATTATAAAGAAACAGATCTTTGCTTCGAGAGTGGCGGTACAGACTTGTTTTCAGCTTTCTTCGGCTACGCGGTGATAGTTGATCTCTGAAATAATGAGAGTGGCCCTAAGCGTCTGAAGTGTGACCTAGCTAGGGTTTTCGCTTGTGATGCGGTGCGCTAGCTATGTCAGTAGGTCCCATGTTGTGAATCACCTCTACAAGCAATCAGTAATAGACTATTATCACGCAGTCATTGTACGACAGGACGAGTGAAAATCAATATTGCGGTTTGCTATGTAATATAAGGAAAAATATATTTTGCCTATTCTTGATGACAGAATATGGACGGACCATGACCGAGGTACAGTACCCTAAATAAAAACCAGCCTCTAATGAGCAATTCCACAACAATATTTAGAATAGATGGCTAAATATTTATATGTATCAACCTTACACAAGGAAATGGCAACATTTTTTGTGTCACTGGCATTAGTTCTGTCAATATACCATGAAAATAACAAACACATGGTGTTCGACAATCACATTACAATTTAATATTTTCAGAATTCTGATTTGAAACCTATCTAATATATATTTGATCGATATATTATTGTGTATGGTACTTACTACTGCCAAACCATAAACAAGAGTCCCGTACACCACTGGTACAGTAGCTGCTTCTTCCAAACTCCAACAATCAGGTACTTTAAAAGTCAGGTAAGCATCGGACAATACTATAGTTGATAGCGCACCAGAGGTAAGCATACCCATTAATCTATGTCCTCTAAGAAAATTATAAGAAAACCACAGTTAGGTACTTATTAAAGGGCAGATAGGTATGCAAAGCTTTACTTGTGACTTCCAGTGAGATAGAAATAAGACTGTGATTTTTAAACCGGTAATACAAATACTGAATAACTTATCTGTTATATTCTGTTTAGAATAAAAAGTACCAAAACTAAGGTATATTAACAAGTTTTTAAATCTAGGTTAAAAAGTAGCCCCACAAACACCGTTTACTTTCCTGAATTCTGTGAATGAAGGTGTCTGCAGTTACCTACTTAGAATTGTCGTGGTATTATACATTTACCTACCTGCTATCCCTTCCAGAAAATTCAAATCCTTGAACACATTCCTGGTCTAGTCTTTTTTGTGTGATGACATCGGCATTAATTTTTCCACTAGCAGTCATAACGTCTCTGAAATTTAGGGCTGCATAATATACCTGAAAAGCAAACAATTTGAAATAAATTTAAAAGTATTATGTTAGTTAAATTCACTTACATATACTAAAGATCTCTCTGGTGGCACTGTTATATTGTGGCAAAGGGGTCCCTCAATCCACCTAAGACTAGATAGATCTCCCCGTACTGTTACATTGACGAAACAGTGTTCTCTTTCTATAGAATTTTGTTGATTCAAGAGTAAGTGTCTGTACGTTCCCCATTGGCCGTTTTTGTAAACATTGACTGCCATATTTTTCTGCAGTTGATCAACGTATAAGGAATGAGTGGGTTGAAATCTGTCAGCGTCATTTGTCAAAAATACACATCTCACATGTTTGCTCTCGGGCTCCCTCCTCAAACAATTCACAAGGCCCAAAATACCGCTTGTCGGCTCCTTTTCTGCATATAGCACTACATCATAATTTTTCTTTATGCTGTTTTGCACTTGGGGAATCCAAGAAAAATCACTAGAAGAGGTGGTTTTGATATAATGTGGTATCTTTACTTTAGCTTGCTTTTGCAGGAGTAACAGGGTTTCCGTAGAAGTTTTGTGCGCTGTCAGAATTGTTATATCAGTTAGTTTCAGTTGAGAAGGGTTGTATTCCAGGGGTTCGCGGGATATAATGTATCCATCGTCCTTGAGCGACATAAATGCTTCATTTAAAATCTAAAACAGATAGAACCATTGAAAATCATTTAATGAAAGGAAGAAAAGAATGACATATTCTCAACATTTGTGTGAGAATAACTCTCATCGTTCTTTTTTCTTCTTCATAATGAACAACACTGTACCTGGTGATCTATTATTATAAACATTGTATAAACTTACTTCTGTCCTTTTACAGATATTTGATATAATTACTATGAGACAATTGGTTTCAGTTGTTAGTTTTTTGTCTTCTACGTCCACATTAGCATCAATGGGATATTTACACAGTATTTTAACAAAGGGTTGTATTAGCGGTTGGTCCTCCAGTGCTAACTTGATGATAGGCGTTAAAGGAGCAGCATCTTTTGCAGTAAACTCATCTATCAATTCAATGGCTTTAACTTGATATATCATTGTGTTTTCTAGGATTATTTGTATGTTTACTCTTACGGATTGTTCAATATCTAATTCAGCGATATTTGGTACAAATTTATACTTTTCCAATACTGGTATACCCAAGTCTTTTCTTCGAACAATTGATTTGGCAATTAAGCCAGATATGCAGATACCTCCAGACCTAACAATATTTGTATTCAAATATCAGCAATTAATATAAATATCATGTATTACATATCACTAAAATTGGATAAAAGATAAAAATGGTAACAGAATAAATTGGTAGGCTTATAAGTGACTTATAAGCTTATAAGGTTTATATTATAATAAATGCAATTACTAATGCGTGTTTTTGTGAATATCAGATTTTGTAGGAATAGTGTTGTTTTTAATAATAACTTTGCTGCAAAACATTTTATCACAACTTTTTTGTTCAATGTAATTTTTGTTCTTTTGAAGACTTAAATATATAGAAAAATGTAAATTTTGTCATAATTTCATAATTAACCAATCTGTAAACACAGGTAACCAAGTGGTTGAAACCATTGATATAAAAATTTGGATAAAATATCTACATTTTTCTAAAAGATCTAATAACAAATACATCCTAGAATGTCCTGCAATAAAGTTGATAAGCTTCTGATTATATATGATAAACTAATAAACTTTTTAATCTGAGCATTAAAATATGATACATATTTATAATTTGAATTTTTTTTTAGAATGGTGAAAAAATTTCAAATAGTTAAACAAGTTATTAAGTTAGGTTACCTGATGATTCCGGAAGATTTTTCACAGTACACTGGGAGCAAAGGACTTTTTTTCACAGCTGTAAAATCACGATCTACCATGTCGAGATGTGTTTTAGGCAATATAGTCAGCTTGGAGATAAATATGGGTACGTATAACAGTCTGCTGTCTAATTGCAATATTTTCATTTGAAGCATGTTGTCTATAAATGAAACCCAGTTATCTTCCCATTTTATGTATGCTTTTGTGGCATCCAAGTTGCTCTCTTGTATTCCACGAAATGCTCCTCTTATCAAAATAATTCAATATTAAGTTTATTCGTAAATAATAAGTAGTAGGTAAAGAGCAGGGAAGTAAAATTACGGAATTCCAGGAACATCATGCAAATATGTAGATACACAAACACAATGGTTTTAAATAAAATGAAGATAATTGCAATTGTAGGGACATTCTTAACTATATACAGTGTTATTCAGAACTTATCCATAATAAAATTTGGTAATGTTCAACATACATGTACAAATGTGGTAGTGCAAAAAAATTTTTTGGCAGGTTCTGAAAAGTATTTAAAAATTTTTAATTGCACGCCGCTGTATACTGGTCCACTGTAATGGAGTGACCTTGGGACTGACAATGCAAACTGGCGATGTCACGGAAAAAACTTGGGACGTTTACCGACACCCGGCACAAAAAAGAATTGCAGCGTTTTTAATTTAAAATAAACTGAAAGGTAGATAGATGTGACCAAAGTGACGTGTTTTTAAAATGAATAAAATTTTGTTACACTAATTTTGAAGAATTGCGCTACTTGAATTCTAGGTATTAGAAACATGAAATTTATAAAAAATTTGCACATACCTTGTTACAAAAGCTATTCGAAATTTTGTCCCTCGACTTCTACACACTTTTGGGCACGCCTTATCCAATTTTGCCGCACTAAAGCGAATGTTCCTCCTGGTTGCTGATCTTGTAAACGCAAATTATTAAGTAAATTGGGGATTTTCAGCATTTTGCTGCAACAAGCACTCACAAAACCTAACTCGTAATTTGTACTTATTCGCGGATTTTCACGGACCAGATTCAACACTTGTTCTTCAGCTGCTTAAAATACGTTGTGGTCGTCCCGGGCCACCATCTCGTCCATGATTTGCACGTAAATTACCATCATTATACCGTCATCAAATACACTTACCATGCACAATATTACCGTAAATTAAAATATCACGGCCATGTTGTACCACTGCCGTAAAAGTTGCATAATTTGGCGTGTGTCCATTGGGAAATCGTTCCGCATACAAGCGCGAAGCTGCCAATGAATTTTGTCCAACTTCGCCATAAATAAGAATCATGTCCATTAACTCAGCATTACTGTACACATGAGCCATTTTGAAAATTTTACAGTTTAACACTCCTACGATAAATAAAAGACCGGCATGAGAGAGCGACACAGATAGACTGATAACTGATAGACAATAGAGATATTATCCCCACTCCAACTCTATTTGCTCGGTCTTAACCAGGCGTTCCAGGTACAAAAACTTGTTTACTGTTTTTTGTAGGAATGTGGTATATCAGATGTCGTTGAAGTACAGTTGCCCATCTACGTAGTCCTTTATAATGGTATAACTTTAAACATTGTTTACGGGAAATCCCAAGACTTTTATTATAAATTTTTTTGGTGATATCGATTTCTTATTTAAGGATGCACATATCCTCAAAGTTTTAGAGATAAGTTCTGAATAACCCTGTATATAAATTCAGTGCTGAAGTGAAAATTTATCAATAAAATCAGTTTATTAATTCAAAATTTGAATTTTCTTTTTCATTATCCCATTGTGCTCATTGGCCTTGATAAGGAATATAAAGCTGACTGAGACGCATCAGTAATACTCGAGTTTTCTAATTGTCATTACTAACAAATTATTTTACCAGAAGCTCATTTAAGTTAACTTTATAGTTTTTTCACTCTAATTCTGTAAGCGAAGTACTTACCTTCTTGAGGCAATAATATAAATTGAACTATTTCAATCCTACCTACATAAAATAAAAATCTTTATAAATCGCGGAATGTAGAATCAAGCAAATAAACAATTAATTTAGTAAGATTAAAATTTAAAATAAATTAATTAAATGTGCCTATAAAATTTTTTAGGTAAATTTGAATAGGAAATTACAAACACAAATTTTCTAGCTATATTTTAACGCCATGAACTAATTTACGGTTATCCAGTGGAATATATATTTTATGAACATCCTGTAAAATTTGTGCACAAGTTGTATGTACACTGCAAATATCAATCAATTCATTAATAAATTTATGTACTAACTTGTAATTATATCCCCGTAATCGTAATTCTTTGTAAATGTCTTTCGTTTTCAGAGATGGACCATAATCTTTCTCTAAGTACAGTGTAGGACCTGCAACCATGTGGTCCTTTTCTTTTTCATTCAATATAGATATTCGTCCAGTGACAACCGTGGAATCACCTTCGACAATCTCAAAATTTCCAGTGCCCAACTGAATGGCCACTTGCAAGACAATGTCCCCCTTCCTGGGCACAGTGATAGCTCTAACAAACTTGCAGTTCTCAAACACTATCTGAATGTCATTGAACGGAATCCCGCTGACAAGGGAAAACGTGTCCCAAACAATGTACAGGTATCCTGTGGCAGGAAATAGATTTCTACCTAAAAATAATACAATGAAAATGATTGTGGTTTCTAGGAATTAAAGTTTTTTGATTAGTGTCATTTTATGGGAGTCACTTGCCGTCTATAACGTGTCCTGTGATGTATGCCCATTGATGATCTATGGCCTGAATCCGGTAGTGTCTCACACCATGCTGAGCCTGTCGTATCAGTTCCAAACTGAACTGCGGAACAAACCTTTCTTTCTTGTGAATCCACTTAATATACGGAGAAATCATTTTGGTACCTCTAGACACAGGAAATTGAATCTGAGGATACAATTTATGGATTTGGGGATTGTACCCAAGTTCATATAACCTGCAACATAAATATTAATCTACTTGCTATAAAAAATTGTTTATGTACTGCACCTTCCCATGCATTCCATAAATTCAATAACATAATCTTTATTCTCGTTGCTAAACAGTGAAACTAAAGAAAAGTCTTCAGAAGCATCAAGTGACCCACTTCCGATCCTTAAGATGACTGAATCCAAATCGACAGTTTCAATTTCTTGAAATTCATTTCGAATTAATGTGTTTACGTAGTTATTAGCCCATTTCAATTTTGTCGCTGAATATTCGATGTTCGACTTCGAATCTCTTAATCCGTTTATTAAGTTTTGTATTAGTTGTAACTCTACAATAAAGAATTTATAAAATAACTTGTCAACATATAATCAATCGGTAAGACTCACTTAGTGTGGCTGATTCTAAATATTCAATTAAGTTATCCGAAATGGCATATATTTTTTCAGACTTGCTGTTTAGGAGGCCATTACCATTTACAGCATCACTAACCTAATAATAAAAAAATAGTGAAACAGTATAAAACATCAGGGTATATAGAGACTAATCATGTGACGTTACATCAAATATGCTAACCACCAAGCTGGGGAATCAACATATTGTTCTTATATGTAGAAATAACTCTAAATGATTGAAATGTCGCATTTAACCTTTGTGAGTGACTGTGGTAATAAGTAAAAAATAATTCTGGATAAGCTCACAAAAGGAAAAAGCTTGCAAATTTTTTGGCCCCTCTCAAGCAGTCACCTGATTGAAGGCATGTTCTTCGTGGTAGCGTTTTTGCCTTTAACTTTCGTTATATTTACTAACCCTTAAAAAACAATAAAATGGGGTTTTCATCTCATTCTTATTGAAGCACTTGAATTATACAAATATTGCCTTTTATCAAGTATCTTATTTATTCATTTACAGATTAATGTTCATTCTGATAATGTTCACCTGATAAATATGTTTTAATATTCTGCCATTATTAAAATAAAAAAAAATTGCCATAATATGTGTACACACTTTTACCTGAAAAATGTTATTGGATTTTTCATTGTTGTTGTTCAGTGCAGCTTCGTTTATAACAAAAGCACAGTTTATAGTTTCCTCCAAAGTTAATGTGCCTGTACAGTAAGCTGACAGTATTTCCCCAAATGAACACGTCAAACAAGCTTTTGGCTTTATCTTCAAGAACTTCAGAACATCTACTATACCTAGTTGCACAGTAATACTGCCAATCACTGGAATGGCATATCTTTCTGGAGTTTTATTAAGAAGTATGTTGCAAATATCAACTCCTTTGCTCATCAGATATTTTTGAATCCTAAACAGACATAAAGATATTTATTTGTGTATATAACTGGTATTTATTACACCTACCTTTCAATAAAATTTGAAAAAGCAGAGAAAGCCATCAGTTTTCCGCCGATATCATGCCAATTGTTCAATTCCCCAAAAGCGAAAAGTAGTTGTTTAGATTGCCCTGGTGAATACATAATGGATGTAGTAATCTTTTTAGATTTTGATACTATTGTGTATCCTCTGTATAAATGGTTCTGTACATTTTTCCTGTAATATACAAATCAGAATTGTAAATTGTCTGTTCCTACCAATTCAATTTTACCTGAACCCCTCATGTAATAATGCTATGAATTCAGCGTCCAGTTCATGGTGAGAAACGGTGTTCAATAAAGTTTCGACTGCTTCAGGTGTCCTTCCACTTACACAAACTATCCTTGGCAGATCATCTTCCGGCACACCTTTATTGATTTTCTGTTTTGTGTTCCACCTGAGCAGCACGTGTGCGTTGCCACCACCAAACCCGAAACTGTTAACACCTAGAACATTAGTACAGTCAGTCGTAAATATAGAACTAATTCAGTTAACAAAGAGTATATTGCTTGGGAAAGAAGATATCTACCTATTAGTCCTCTATCATCTTCAAACGGGATTTTCTCTACAACCACCTTCATTCTGCCTTCGATAATTCCTTTAATTTCCTTTCTTGGTTTTGTGAAATGGATATTTGGTGGAATAAAACCAGTTTCCATTCCTAATATGCACTACAACATAATAAATAAATAAATATAATTCTATTTCAACTGAAAATTGATAATAAAAAGTAGGTATTGCTATGACTGTAAACATTTTAATCCTACTGGAATCCCATCTGGAATATTAAAAAGTAGTAATAATATAATACGTACCGACCTTAGGTCAGATACGATACGATCAGATATGAGTAATTTTAGTTGATAACGTTAAGCCTATGAGTTTGCACTGAAATAGGCATTTTTGTTAATTAGCGCGTTGGTGAAATTTTTCATTTAAATGTAATTAAACAATGATATGAAACACCGTAAATAGACCAACCTTTATGATGGAACAGAGCCCAGATGCAGGCTCTGAATGTCCAATATTGGATTTCACAGAACCCATCAGCAGGGGGTGTTTTCGATGTTTGGTAAAAACCGTGTCTATGGCAAAACATTCTTCTGGATCACCAACAAATGTGCCTGAAAAGATACATATTATTGAGTATAGGTAGATAGTTTAGATCATCGATCTTATATTACTATAAGATCGATGGTTTACATCAACTGCAAAAAGTAAAGGGTCGGATGCTTCAGGTGTTGTTTCCGTCTGCCGCGCACATGATGTCACTCATCATAGACAAAGCCAGGTCACTCCGAGAGTAATAGCACAAGTATAAAGATCTTTATACTTGTGGTAATAGAGTGCTTTTCACGAGGATGCACATTTTGTGTGTTTTTCGCCTGTAACTTGATTATTTTTAGTTACAAAAAGAATCCCAAACAGATTTTCGTTATGGTTCGTTTTATAACTTAAAAATATAAAATGTTTCAATTTCGCGAAGCCGAGCTGTTAAACACATTATTCTAGGCTTGCCATATTTTATTTAAAAAAATAACGGACATCCCTCCTCCCCAACTCAAACTTCTGGCGCAAAATTTTTTTTCGTAAAATAAATAAGTACATATACCTATTATTATTATTACCAAAGTCTACATATATCTGTACTTATGTAGACTTTGTTATTACCTATCCATCCCAAAAATAAATGTTTTTTTTTTTGGAAAATTCATCATTTTATCATTTTAAATCAACACAGGAACGATAACGATTGATAACAAGATAAAACTGAAACAAAATATTCTTAAACAATATTTTACAAAAACATTTTTGAAAATAGGTATCGATCGACCGATCGTTATTCTTTCGTTCCATTCCGCGAAGCATCGGTCGGTGGTGTCTAAACAACCGGTGCACGGGCACGGGCGGTATTTACTATTACTATTTACATTATAAGAATTACGATAAATGTCAAAATGTTCAGCTATTAACTTCAGTCAGGAGTATTGAATTTAATTTTTATGGCAAATGATAAAAATAACGGACGCAGGAGTATAACGGACCGGACAAACAGACGCCCTGAAAAGAACGGACTGTCCGTTGAAAAAACGGACGTATGGCAAGCCTATATTATTCTATTCTTACTGTGAAATTTATTCCTCTAAGTTTTTCGCCACGAATTTCGGGAGAACGGTACAAGATAGAGTAAAATAATTGCACATACACAATTTGGTAGAGCACAAAATATACTACAAGAAAGACTATGGGAGGGCAGGGAGGGTATTACCACAAGTATAGATATTACATGCACAAAGATAAAAAACACTGCACAAGGTATAAAAGTGTGGGGTTTTAGTAAATATTCTTTTTTTCACTGTACCTCATACCTCATTTGTCTCCACACAAGGGGTGTTAGGTATTCTGCAGTATTCTGTGTCTCCGCCTTGCCTTTGCACCAGCGGTCACATAACACTTAAAATATAATCCACATCATAGGTATAACGTATAACTGTGTCTATATCGTGGGTATAACCATAGATTAATTACACGTATAACCACATAACACAAAATATGTTTTATGTGGGTATAACATTAAAAATAAAAAAGTCTTACCGGCTATTTTGAAAGTATTTTTTATGCAACCAGATAAACTTGAAATCTTGGATAGATATTTCTCCACTGTGTGGCAGTAGTGTTGATTTATGACGCATGCGTATTTGAAGTTTAATTTTAAATCGAATCACTATCGAATACGGGAACAAAAACGCATGGATAAACTCTTGAAGCGATTGGGCAACTAGAATTATGCATAAATTTGTAAAAGGCACAAAATATCTACAGGTGCAAAAGACATAGGTATGATATACTGGAAACTGCAATACTTTCATTTGTTGGAGAGTTTTGACGCCATTCAACTGATAGAAGTGCCTAACTTATTACGCAATTTACAGGTAACTTTACAGAACAGCGCCACCTACTAGAGAGTAGAATAGAAAATATATTCTGGCGGTAAATATGAATAATAAATTTCTTAGAATTCAATAATTTTTTTAATTTTAGAGGACTTTCAGCCAGATACCTCTCAGCCAGATCACATAACTCTTAAAATATATATAATGGAAACTTCAATACTGTCATTTGTTTGAGAAGTTTTTAATTTTAGAGGGCTTTCAGCCAGATACATGGCTGAAAAACGAGAAAAACGATTAATCCGAGTGTTGGTAGGTTTTAAAATATTTTTTGATTAAATATCCTGCAAAATACCTTACAAAATTGTTTTTTAACATGCTGTTCGGTCGTAACTCCTAGAATTAACGAAACTTAAGGCACTATAATTAACAAAACTAGATAGAATGTCTTTTTAAACCCATAAGCCATAACGGCAATAGGAAGATATTCTTCTAGTTATTTATTATTTATTCCTGTAGTGTATGTCATGGGGAATAGTGCAAACGGGAAGAACCGTGAAAAACTTGAAATAAAAGTTAGTACTTATATAAATCAGTGAATGTGTCATAACAGAACTTCACGGTATGTACCTACTTATAACTACCTGAAAAGCTAAACTCATTGCCCTAGACGCAGTGAAATCAAATTACTTAAGAAATTTATAATTATTTCAGTGATAGCTCATGATAAAGATAATATGCAATATTCTTATTACTTCCTCTGAATCCAATAATCGCTTATTTGACCCTAAAATGTGAGACAAAAATTACTTGAGTAAAAGTGACGTCTGTACAATATACGTATTTTTTAGGTTTATGTCACCGCGAGTGAAGTATCCTATTTTTATAATTTAGGTATTTATTATTGTGAGCTCACCAGAACGAAATATACCTATACCTACCTACTTTCCAATGCATGCATATAAGGATTTTTTTTTACCTTTTATCTAATGCATGAAAAACGGCATATATGTAATAGATTTTTAGACAGTTTTACCAAAGAATATTTAGTATATAGTCTTTGGTTTTACCAAAGTTTACAGAATAACCGTAAACATTAATTTTACGTACCAGTTCCGTGAGCTTCTAGGTAGCTTAAACTATACCTATCCACTTGGCATTCATCATAAAATTTGGTCAACAGATCTATCTGCGCAGATCCTGAAGGAAATGTTATGCCTTGTTCCTTGTATCCATCGCAGTTTGATCTGACGTGAACCAGTTGGGCATACACCCTTTTAGCACATTTCGACTTTTGTAGAATTACAACGGCGATAGCCTCTGATCTAGCATAGCCATTGCCTTGGGCGTCAAAGCACTTGCAAGAACCGTCGTGACTGAGAACGCCTAATCTGAAAAATATGGTTATTATTATTATTATTAGTCGTTTTTGTTTAGAAACGATTTTGTACATATAAGTATGACAGCTTTTTGTGACTGGGTATATACACTTTCTTTGAGGCAAAGTTGATTGACATGATTTATGAATTTATATGGAGTGATATCTGTTACCTACGTAATGAGTGGAATGATGTGAACTTGTCTCTGTTTCCATATTCTTTCAACTTTTATTTGATACTTTTTGTTATTTTTCTTTCTTTCCTGTATATATGTTTTAGCTATGTTTTGGTCGGATGGTGATGCCATATCTCTTTATTTTATCTTGGAAGTGTTATATCTGGTATTATGGGTTACCGTTTTATCAATTTCTTTGGTTAGGTCGCAGTATGATTTATAATAATTATTTTATATTTTTATTTTTTCACTACTTATTATTTATTATTATTTTTTTACTTTTATTATCAATGCAAACTGATATAAAAAAGAATAAAAATAATTTCACAAACATTTTTTAACTTTTCATTTGTGGAATTATCTAGATATTGTTAAATTTCTTGTTATAGTTTTGGTTTAACTCGTGTCTTGGTTTAGTGCTGTTCTGCCACATACAATCAGGCAAAATATTGGGTTTCAAAGAATCAACTGATGAGTGATCTTTTCGGTTGGTTTATTTTCATTTTTTTCACTCAACGAAAACTGGTAAAAAATGTTTTCGTTTCCACCACCAACGTTTATTTTGTTTTGCATAATTTAAAAGATTGTGTGCTAATAGCAGTAAAAAATGTATTGTTAAAGGCTACAAAAAATCCGATGAAATAACTTCATCAAATGAAATGCTTCGGTCATTCTGGATATTCTCTCACCATACCTATGTATTTTACTTACCTTAAAAATTGCATCGTCATAAACGGATGCAAACATAGATTTGTTCCACCCACAATTGCAGCGTCAATTTCTCCTAACCTGATTGCTCTGTAGGCATGTTCCAGGGCGAACAAGGAACTGCTGCAAGCAGTGTCTGTTGTGTAAGATGGGCCTTTTAGCTTCAGAAAATAACTGAGTCGATGTGAAAGCATTGATCTCTCCGAACTGCAAGTGTATCACATAATATATTCTTATTTAGTAAGTCATTTATTTTATATTTACTCCATTTTAAGTAATAGATACTTGATTCTGTTATTTTAATAGTTTCGGCTATTTTAGTTACGTTCCATCATAGTTAATAAATAAGTTAATAAAATGACGATCATATATTGGAAAAACTTAAACAGAACACGATAAATATTGATTGATATGACAATGAAAGGTTATGAAGACTATGAAGATAATACAAAATTACTAGTCCAACTTACAGTACAGCAATGTGCGAAAACTAGTGGTCGTTATTTATTGGACTTAGTATTCCAATAAAGTGGGAGTGAAATGTGTTACATTTATAAACATATTTATACACATTTTTCTGTCCTCTAGAATAAAGTAATTTAAAATATGTTGAGTTTGAAATGATTGTTTCGTTAGATATTTTGAGTGAATAATGTGAACAACTTGGTTACTTCGAAAAATTGTACTACTTAATTACTAATAATTATTATGTTATTTGAATAAAGATTGGCATTTACATTATTGTTCATTGTTTAATTTTGTCACTGGGCTTTTTTGTACACTTTACGGCCTGCCTTGTATTATTGCTATTTTAACGCCCACTGGGTGCAATGTTGAAATTTCGATCATTATTTTACATGATTTGGTTTGATGCAGTATGCATAAAGTAGTATTTTTTCTTGGTTCTTACCCTGTTAGTGCGTACGACTGGTGTTCCAAGTAATCGAAGAACCAGGCTTTGTCATTTTCACTGAAGCAGGCCGCAATAAACACACCAGTGTTAGTGTTCTCTAAATCGGATGGATGCAGACCTGCGTCAAATATCGCTTCTACTGCTTTCTCATGAAGGAGCCGAGTTAATGTGTCCAAAGAGTTAGACTGTCTCTCATGTACACCTATACAGTCATGGGAAAGGAATATTAGTTGGATATTTTCTTTATTTATACTTATTATTCTCTGGTAGCTTATCTGTTATTATAAGGTAGATTAATAATTTCGCATTAGAAATAGGTAACTTCCAGAATGGCAAATATTAAATATGGATGGAATAAATATTCAGATTAATTATCTAAAAAGGTCAATGAAATTTACTTAGTGTTAGAAAGTTATGTTAATAATTTGTATAATTTGTCTAAAATGCAAATTAATTCATATTGTAATTCTCTGTTGTTGTTGTTGACAAATCGAATACATATCTAGACAATACTTGCCTATGGATATATAGGGTGGTCATGGTGTGGAAGTATATAGACAAACTCACAGGCATCTATATGTCTTTAGTTGTTCGTTAGCAGTTTTTGATAAAACAATAAAAAAGACAACACAAGTCAATGATGATTGACGTCATATAATACCTCATACATAGGGTTACCCACTCATGCCATTCAAAAAAGAGTACAAATTCTCTGCCAGACCCCTAAAATCCCGGATTACTCACAATCAGTGCCGAAACTTCTGGTGTCTGCGGCGCCGTAGGAAAACATAGCGCTGCAGGCGAAAATTTTGTAAAATTTTCAAGGTCACGCGTTTTCCTGGCACTTCGGTATTTTAATGTAACATCCGTTTATACAAAAATATCGACTTTCGGCAAGATATTTATTGATTTTAGTAGATGAATATATGAGCATTACAATTTACCGAATATAAACTGTAAACTACCCAAAACATGGGCGGATATATAACACTACCTATGAGTGTGGTAACGAGGTGACCGAAAGTATAAGTATAAAGTAGATAATACAGGAAACGATAAATATTTTGTCTGGATAATAGTGATATTAGTACACTCATAAAGATGATACTACCTTTGCCCAGAAAAGAGTACATTTGGGTACTTAAGCCGAAAAGTAAGAGTACTTATTATTTCTATACTCAAAAGAGTACATGTTCTCTTTAAAGAGTACGGTTGGTAACCCTACTAATACAGTGTAGGTACATTTTAGTGGATATTAGTTCGATATCTAATACCTTACACAGAGTGGTCACAATAGGTGAAACCTTTCTTCCATATTTTTAATTGGTTTATTATCACATCCATAGAATACCTATTTAATAAGTTGACCAGTATACATTAAAGGTTGTGGAACATCAGTTATTCATGAGTCAAAGGACATATCAAGTTTCTGGAGAGGAGAGAGTTCGTTTTAGAGTTTATTATTTGAAATAGTATATTATGTCTACTAGGAGTAGAATACTAGTACATTTCTTTACAAGTAAAACAACAGACCTTTTCTATAATCAATCCTACATAATACTGGGTGTCCCATCGAAAAGTATCACATTTCGTCGCCTTATATCTCGAAAACTAAAAGAGATATCGGGATGCGGTTTGGACAGAACGACTTAGGATTTTTGTAAGTTTTTTTTGGCACTGTTGTCAAATCTCCAAATATAATAGTAAATTTTTTATGGAATACGCTTCTCTTTGGAGTAAAATTACTTGCTTATATTAAATGGAACACCCTGTGTATTTTGCCATAATCAGAAAGCCTAATCACTCTACTTTTCAAAAACGTATGCATTGTTTACATTATCTTGAGAATTGGAGCCACAAAATTAAATTTGTTAGAAGTACTCTTATTTGGGTTATAACGAATGCAAAAAATACCTCTTTAGAGAGTTTTTGAACCCCTTAAATTTTAGCACGTCGTTATCGTTATCGTTATTCTGCGCATGCGCAGTGCCTAAAAGAGTGTCATTTTTGGTACTGCGCATGCTCAGAATAACCATAACCATAATGATAACGTAAATTTTAAGGGGTTCAAAAACTCTCTTTTCTTTGTAAAGTTATTTTTAATTTTTTGTACACTTATTTTAAATAAAATACCCTATATATTTTATCATTTTAAAATCTCTGATCAAACTTGATGTGGAACTTGACTGCATTTACTTAAATGAAATGGCTGCTGTGAAAACGACCAGCAGACCAGCTTCACAAACTGTTCAAGTAAGAGGTGCTCCCATTAAACTGAATTTTGTGGCTCCTATTCTCAAGATAATGTAAACAATGATGCCTTTTTGAAAAGTAAAGTGATTAGGCTTTCTGATTATGGCAAAATATACAGGGTGTTCCACTTAATATAAGCAAGTAATTTTACTCCAAAGAGAAGCGTATTCAATAAAAAATTTACCAATATATTTGGAGATTTGGCAACAGTGCCAAAAAAAACTTACAAAAATCTTAAGTAGTTCTGTCTAAACCGCATCCCGATTTCTCTTTTAGTTTTCGAGATATAAGGCGGTGAAATGTGATACTTTTCGATGGGACACCCCGTATAATGTAAGTATTATTATACGGTTGAACGAAAAAGTATTTTATATTATATTTATTCGGTAATCAGATTGGCTGCAACATGTACAGAAAAAACACGACACAAGTTCCATTGCATCGCAGTAGCAAACATTAGTATTAAAATAGCGTTTACTTACCAAAAAATCCTGAATCATACTTGTTAATTTCTGGTATAGTTCCTGAACAAGTTGGCATTTCAGGATGATCGAAATCCCATCTCCGATTTGGCAATACCATATTCACCTTATTAAATAAATTGTCTCTAAACTCGTGGACATTCATCGAATTTGGAAAAACACCCGATATACCTGCATCGTAAATTAAAACAATTCATCATATAAGTATTTATCTTAATTTAAAACAATTATTCTATACGCACCTGTAATAACAATTTCTTCTCCTGGCTCAGGATTTGCCATTATTCTGCCTCCTCTCAGATTATAAGTCAAGTTGTTTTTTTTCTCAGTGTCCTCAGTAGTGGTAGTATTTGGTTGTGATTCATTCATTTTGGATACCTACTTAAATTAAGAAGGAATAATTTTTAAAATCTCTGTAGACACTTTTTTTAATTTTTTTACATGCCATAGTAATAGATAAAGATATATTTATTAATTATTGATCATAAATTAATAATAATGATTTATTGAAATTTTTTTACGATCTATAAAAAATTAAAAAGTACGTTAGAAATTGAAATTTCAGAGATTACTTTTCACGTATCTATTCAATTTTATTAAAATACTAATACTATTCTATTATATATTATTAATTTCAAGAGATTATACGTGCTTACTTACCAAAAATGTATTATAATAATTTCTTAAGCCTTTTCACGTTTTTTACTACTCCGGATTTGTGTAAAGTGCTTTATTTATAGTTTATTAATTATTTAGTATTCTTCCGGCCGGGTTCAACAGTCGCTACCGCTTAATTTCAGATATCAATGAAATCAGCAATATCAAGGGCGTGGTCACAGGTACGTAGATAGGGCTATATTTACAAATAAAAAATAATTCTTGAGAACAAATAAATGCACTTAGCAAAATAATCTTGGTTTTTTTGAACTATTGAATTTATTTTATACATAAAAGCTATTTTTCTAATGTAAATAAAAATGAACTCTAACGAATTTTTCCAATATCCATTTCATAAATGTTTACAGTTAAGAATATATTACGTCTTTCTTTACACGTGTAGACAGATGTACATTTTAAGCTGTCCTAAACACAATGGCATTTTTTGGAGTTTTAGTTTTTATATTTGCAGGAACTACTTAATATATACCTACCTATCTCTGATTTCATTTCCCATCTAAACTGTAAAATAACAAACTCCGTAACGTCCATCTTTGACAATTTCAGTGCACCATATTTTGCATTATAAATACCTGAAAATCGTATTCTAATTTGGTATCTCTTCTATTGAAAGAATCATTATGTCATTGTATTAGGTATTAGTCTTCTCACATAACCCAAACTTTAAACATAGTCATGCACATGCAATCGCCACAATCTCTACATAAAACCTCTTCTTAATTTAATTAGTGAAAATTTCTAATTTGTTTAATTTCGTAGTATAAAAAAATCCTAATTAGTTTTCTTTTTCTTCAAGTTGACGTCAATCATTCAGCATTAATTATTATTGCATTATTAATATGTTCTGGAGTTAGTTATCAATATTCAAAATGTGTTATTGATTGTGCGTGAGTACGTTAATGTGAGTATTCATCAAAATGTGTTAAGAGTCCATTCACTAGGTCGAAATAAGCCCTAAATTGGCGTTCGTCTCGTGTCTAATTATAAAAAAACTGTAAAAGATAGCGACTTTTAGTAAAAAAGTATTGAAAGATAATACTTTAATCTAAGTCCCTATAGTAGTAATTTTTGGTATTTCTTTTGATTTTTAAAATTCCAGGCAAACAATCTTGTACTAAAATAGCGTATTTTCAAAAATTATTTTCTCTAAAATACATGTATTAAACAAAAATTTGCTACTATAGGTATCTAGTTTATCTTTTGATCTTTCCGGTGATATATAATTTATAACACTAAAAAGAAATTTTGTTGCAATTATAAGACAAATCCGGTACCCTTGCAATGAGAGCTAGCTTTATTTCCATGTGTCTTTTTACTTCGGCTTTACGTGCACCTCCGAAATCTTAATAATTCGATAGTTGGAATATATAAGTCTCCACCCATCGGCCACCCATCCTCTCAATCCGACCAAACATTCATGCCTGTCAAATCTACAGAGAATGGACCCTTAAATTGCTCAGTGCTTATATCTTTCACAAATGAGAAATGCATTAATTAATATCTATTCAATACGAATATAAATAAGAAATGTGAAAACTTGATATAATTCCCAGACATATGCATATACAACTATGCAGAAACCATTTGCTGGTAGATAGCAAATTACAGTGATGGTAAATTCCAGGGAATATAAATTTTTAATACCTACTTCCAGGGAATATTTCTAAGAAAACTTCGAAATTGGAGATTATGAGGTAATTTTCTATTTTATGTTTTACTTTTTAAGGGTGATAATAAGAAACAATTTATTGTAAACAGCATTTGATATTAATTCAACAACACCAGCTAACTTTTGGTTGTGTTGCTAGATGCTACTGACTAAGAACCTAATTGTTTGTAAATTTTTTATAGTCTATTTTTAATTCCTTTATTTTCCTATTCCTCTAAGTTTATTTTTATTATTATGTTTTTACAAAATATATACATACATACATACATACATATATACATAAATAAATACAAAATAAATGTCTTTTAGTATAGAATAATAAAATTTCGCTATCAAAGGGGATTTAAGGAAAGTTGCGATACTTAATTGTGATAAAACATTCTCTTGTATCTATTTTTTTACTTGTTTTTAAGGGTTTCTTTAATTTGTATAAAAGATTACGTCCAAAACCAGGAAAATCAGTGGTAGGCCCTTTGTTGGCACTGCACTGGGTGTGTCCTTTGATCCAGGATATAGCGATGAATGACATTAATGGTATATTCACCTACTGCTCATAATATATGCTTTATTTTAAAACTTAGGGTGAACTGGTGTACTCCCTCTATATTAGCTGTGTATTTCAATTATATTGAGTGTTATGTATCTAAAACTAATCTGTTTTGTGATTTTCCATTTACATTATAGGTAGGTACCTAATTGTTCATATTGTTCATATTGTTCATATATTTTATCAGTAGAATTGTGAAAAAACTTTTCAACTTGACCTTTCTTCCTTCACTGATCCAACTTGTAAAGATGTTACAATATTCGGAAGACTAGAAAATGCTGAATGCGTTGGTTTTAAATTTGTACCCAAATGTATATTAAAAACTTTTTTGTTAAAACTTTCTTTACTTGATAATTAATATGTGTGTGAAATTCAAAAATGCATGCGAGGTGAGTGAAAAATATAATAGACTGGTACGTTCAATCCTCTCCTCGGGACGGATGTCGTTGCCACGTGAGGAGGGAATCTAGTAAAATGTAAGTAAATGAGAATAATAAAAAAATAGATATGTATATATTTAGGGAATTTGATTATATCCATTTATAGTGTACATAGAGATGAACAAAAAAATCAAGTGAACCTCAACCATGTAAGCATTACTAGGGAAATTTTTTAATTATAATTAACATGTAAAAAAATTTAGAAAAAAATATAGTGCCTAATTGTGGGTCTACGCACGAAGCCAATTGCGAGGCAAAAGAGAGATGCCTTAATTGCTCTAGTAGGTATACAACATACCCAGATAGCACAAAATTGGTCTATAATTGTTCGTAAAATTGTTATATTAATTATAGGCTTAGAATATGTAACCAGTGTTATTCGGGGAATATTCTTTAAAAATATTTTGGGAATAGGAGAAAACATCCTTATATTAATTTTAAAATACTTTTTAAGCAACAAATTTTAGTATGAGAATAATCAATTTAGTATATTGCCTGAATATTTATATATATATAATATAGAATATGTAATACCTATTCTAAAAATACATTTTTATAATTATTTTTTTAATAACTTTTAAGCAGATTAACAAATTATTTTGAGAATGTTTTCTGCTATTTGGGTAGTTCAACTGACAAAATATGTCAAAAGCAATCAAGTAAGAAATGGCTATGGAAAATATAACTTTTTATGATGCTAACAAAAAAATATGAAATATGTACAAGATAATGTAAACAGTACAGAAGCAAGGTCAATATATTGTCAAGGTATTGGCAAGGTCAATTATCAATTTTCGGCCATCTGAGGAACATCCCAAGATTAAATTGAAATAATAATGAAGATGATTACACCCATATGGAGCAACAGCCTGACATAGTATACCAAAAATTAAATATGGTAAGAGGTAAGATTACTCAGAATACAAAAATAGAAAAACCAGCAATACCTTACGTATGATAAGGAGGCAGTTAACTACTGTCTGCTTACACCCATGGCGAAGATTAAATCGTAAGCCCCGACACCACTAATAATAATATACCCCACATATAGCTTTCATGAAAAAAACACAAAATTAAGTTATTTAGGTAATTGAATTGATCAAGGCAATATCAAATGACCACTACACAGATCATAATATTGATATAATAGATATACTTATTATTAAAGATAGACCGACATACGTAGACACAGAGAGATCAACATGTTTAGACACTCTCATTTAACTCATCATATGCTAATGAGGTTCTTGATTTAAAAATTTTAAGTTGGAATATTCGTAGCATTAACTCAAACACAATCTAATAATATTAATAAATAAACATAACTCGGATATAATCGCTCTAAATAAAACCTTCTTAAATATATCTTATACATAATATATTCAAAACTATAAAGTCATTAGAAATGATAGACGAGACGGATATGATGGTGTGTAGCTTTCTTAATAAAAATTAAGTAGATTACAAAATAATTTCACACAACCCCAAGGATACTCAAACATTGACTATTTCATTCAATAAAGAATATAATCATAGTGAACATATTATGTATTTTCCATCAGGTACCAACTTATATCCAAAACACGGCAAAAATTTATCAATTCGTTCAATTCCCCTATTTCAATATGGGGAGATCTGAATGCCCGCACAATCAGTTATGGGAAAGCGAAAGTAAAAATTTTAGTAGAAATAAATACAATAAAAGCATGTTTAGAAATTTTAGATCTGGTAGTAAAGGATGACGGTATCCTAATTAGGATCACTCCCCCACGTTCAAAGGCTAGCACAGTAGCCTTTCAGACTATTTTAAGGAGGTCCTCGGAGTCCTGCATTGCATAGCTCAAACTGCCCTATATACGATAGAAATGTCTTTGATAAACTACTTAGTACGGTGTGTGCTAAGGTAACTCCTATCTGTAGTAACTTCAACTCCGTTGATACTAATAAAAACTGAATACGCCACTGGATTTTACGCCTAAAAATTGTACGCTCAAATAATTAAACCCGTGCCGCACAATGTACCCGAAACAGCTGAAACTTAGAATCAAAAGAAGGTAACTTTTGATTACACCATTTTATTTTTCTCAAAAAAAATGACACAGGTTCGCAAAAACTTCATCTTTCTATCTGTGGTATTAACCGAGCATTAAGATACCTAAATGGGACCCACCCTATACGTTAACCCCCTAATTGTTTTATCAATCACGATAGGTACGTATTTTTTACATACCTAAATTTCTATTGTCACATTATATGAATGAAGATTTTGCCGAACTCGCGGGAAAGGGATTGGTTGTTACTTAACTACCCACCTATCATCTTCCGGAGACCTTCAGTTTTCCCTACATCTAATCGGAGAGATTGTACCTACGTCAATTGCTTAAATTTCTTTATCAATGGCATTAATATAGGTATAGTGGTAACACGGTTTGCAATAATTATAGGTTTTATTAACAAAACGAAGTGGATATACTGTTTTTCTAAAACTGACGCATATCTCATGAATATATATGAATATATTATTATACTTGTATAGTATGTAGGTATATAAAATCTATTGATTTAAATAGAAGTAAAATGAAAATGTAACTTTTTTTTTTATCGTTGAGTGACCCAGTGAGTTAAGTTGTGAAATTGGTCCTCAACGGTTTTATACATTATGGGTAGTTATACTAAGTATAATGAAATGTGTAATTCATGGATTTTATTTAATTAACATGACGTATGTACTCCGCTGACTCACGCAAAGCCATGAAATACCTACATCGATTCTGTTTTGTGTTGTGACGGTCTGTTTTGTGGTAAACACTAGTAAACAGTTTGCTTTCGATATAACTAGTAACTAGTAACAGAGGTTATCTTTGTTTCTCTCGACCTTTACTCTTTACTTCTATGAAAAAGTGTACTGCAGAAGATAAATAAATGAAGATATATGAATTGAATTTTTAGTATCTTGCAGTGGTTCATAATGGTATTTAGGACAAGTGTGTTTATTGTTATTTGCCTGTATTTAACAGTTCATGTTACGGAATGTGGACGATACGGCGGAGGTGGTAGATTGTCTGGTGGTAGTAGGAGAGTTACTGTGTGTAAGTAATTTTATTAATAATTTATTTATTTTTTACACTGAAATGAACTGCGCAGGTAGTTGTGTGTGTATGTACATATATATACAATTTTTTAGCGCTGTTAGTAAATATGTCTATATGCACGTAAATGTACTTAATTTTATATTTCT